>CAAKHB010002381.1:31929-50182 GCA_901007665.1 Aeoliscus strigatus
GTGGTACTCCATACATACATACATGTTTAACCCTTCACTCTTCTCGGATGTAACTGTGCAGTGCGCTCTGCTGCCTAGTATAAGACAGAGACACCCTCCTGCCCAAAGTGGACATTTGGGATTTGGCCAGGATAATTCGCCAGACTCCTCCCAGTGTGACATTTATCGTATTAAAACCACACCATTTCAGTTTGCCCTTACAAGTGGGAGGGCTCGTCACGAGCGCAGGGACCCTCAGAGGAGCTGTCTCTGTCCCGAGTGGTGCTGAAAGGGCCACGGGCCGCAACATGTGGTCGGTGTTTTTTGTTTTTCTGTCCTACCTGGACAGAAACATAGTCAGAGGCGACTTTCTGAGCCGAGCTCTGGACGCAGAGAAAGAGAGCAAAGAAATGTTCTCGCTGATCAGTGACACATGCTGCGCAAACATGGCCGATGTAGGGGAGAACTTCCTCTACGAGGTGTCAGATGGAGCAGAGATGGTGCTCTCCGCCGTCAGTCCCGCCGGTAAACTCATCAACTGCTCTGTGATAGTCGACCAGGTGCTGGTGAGGGAGTTCCTGCTCGAATGCAGGTTGAAACTGGAAGAAAGTCGGGGAACGGTGCGGTGCCCACAGGCGCGTTTTACGCACATGGATGAAGCCAAGCTGATGTGCCAGGAGTTGAGAGGGGATGTCGAGAGGGATGACACAGATCACTCTGCGCTGCCGGACAAGGTTTTAAAAAGATCCAAGAGAGGCTTCACGTACCCTGGAACCCTCTGGTGTGGAGCTGGGAACATGGCGGACCACTACGACCAGTTAGGTGAGTCACATCCGCAAAAAAAAAACAAAAAAAAAAGGAACAGGCGCATTGGTCTTTTGTAAATGTATTTATCTTCACATGCTCAGGAGAGTTTACACAGACAGACAGTTGCTGCCGGACGCATGACCATTGCCCTCATGTCATCCACGCTTTCTCCACTAAATATGGCTACACCAACTTCAAGTGGCACTCCATCTGTCACTGTGACTGTGACAATACGTGAGTTCTTAAACATATGCAAATACCATTGTGTGTATTCGCTTTGTGTGTGGAGCTGCATTGATGTCGATGTGTGATGAAAATGATGTAAGGCCGGTTGGTGAGTGGAAAACATACCGTTAGACATGTTCTTCCATGACGTGTCTCCACATTTTCAAAACTCATTTTCAAAAGCCAGAAAAAAATGGAATTAAACTACCATGAGCCAAAGTCCACGTGTAATGTTTCATTACTTTGACGTCTTTGCACATTTCATCTTGTCTCCTCTCCATCACACCCTGCAGGCTGAGAAGTTGTCTGAGGGCAGTGAATGACACGTCCTCCAGGGTTGTTGGTCAGGCGTTCTTTAATGTCATTGGCGTGCCTTGTTTTGAGTTTGCCTATGAGGAACAGTGTGCAGAGCGGCACTGGTATGGCATGTAAGTATCTTTGCCTGTAAGAGGCTTTGCCACATACTTAGCTGTATTACTTTCTGAAGCCTCCTTTCGTCCGCTCTCTCCCAGGTGTAAACGATACGAGAAACTTCCCATTGCTGTGCTCCAAGAGGCCATCCCATATGACTATGGGGGTATTGATATCATCGATGTGCTGACCCTGGCTCCTCCCAAGGAGAAAGATTCCAAGACAAAGAAGGAAAAGGAGAAGACCGAGAGCTCGACGCAACCTACAATGTCAGGTCCGGAGGAGCCGTCACTCAGAAATGTTGTCACCGCTGCTGAAGACTTCATCAAGGTGCTCGCCACCGTCTCCACGTCTCAAAGCTCCACTGCTGAGCCTGACTCCGAGTCGCAAAGCGCTGAGAAGAAGAAAAAGAAGAAGAAGAAGAAGAAAAAGAAGATCAGCAAAAAGCAAAAAGGGAAAGGGAGAAAGCGAAAACCGAACGCGGAGGTAGTTGTTAAGATAGAGGAGGGTATCTCACCCCCTGGCACCAAAACAACAGAAGTCATCGCTCTCAGCAACTTTCTCAGTGAGTCACATGATCGAGACCAGTCAGACAGAAGCACACACACAGTTGCTGACGGGGCACTGGAGGTCAGAGGAAAAGAGAAGTTGCCCAATGAAGTCATGAAAGATGAGCCAGCGATGGACAAGGAGACAGTCAATATTATGTCACGAATGAATGACAAAAAGAAAACGTCCGTTCGTCCACGCAAAACAAAAAACGGAAGAAACCGCAGGAGGAAGAAGATGCTACTTCCTTCCACTCACCAGGACCTGTTGTACATTACTCATTCTGTAATGAACACAACAGGCAGTGTCAGTATCCTTTCTGTCCCCTCCATCATTACCATAACGCCAACGACACGGCTGGAGCAACAAAGCTTCAGTGAAAAGCGACCTGTCGTCACTGCTCCCAGGACCCCCATTCTAATCCCCAAAGTCAAAAGGAACAGGTCAAAGGAGGGAGGAGAAAGGGAGGGCGGGAAAAAAAGTTCTGATTCGCCTTTTGTGGCCATTGCCCACGAAAATTCCTTGGCAGACAATCTGGGAGTGACCCCTCTCACCAGGGCTCTGACCGTAACATCAGTCCCGACCACATGGCAGCAGCTTTCTCACAGGCCAGACGCTTTCGGCGGGACGACGTCTGTCCTCGTTACCGCTCGGAACCCTTCGTTTAGCGTTTGGAAAAGGCAGCGGTCAAAGGAGAGAGGGCTGAGAAACAAAAGGAGGAAATCAGTTCTAGTCGTCTCAAGTGAACATTTTCAGACAACGCCAGAAAACGTGCTTCATTTTCCAGACGCAGGCAGCACACTGAGGAGTCAAACAACTACTGCTGTTAGAGCGACGGAAAGAACTCAGAGTGAATGGTCGCGCTTTACGACAGCAGTCCCGTCTATCCATGAGAAAAGACACAGGCAGCAAAGAAAACCAAGAAAGAAATCTGCGTCTGCTGTTCTAGACACAGTTTCTGTCCCTGAACACACTCAGACAACGCTGACATTCACAACACCACCAGCCTCAGTTACCAAAAGTGGAGAGACGAATCCACACAGACCCTGGATGACCACCTCGGCTGTCCCATACCTGAGCCGGATTCAGCTTTCTATTCAGAGATTAAAAGAGCAGTTTTCCAGGAAGAAGAGAAGAAAAGCAGCACTCTCCAGACACAGATGAGCCCCATGCTCAGATAGTTTGCAAAAAACGCTGCCTTGTCTAGCTCCTGTTGATCAGATACGCTTGCTACATGAAGACTTTAACAAAAAAAAAATCACACAGCGAGATCTTTTATCAGGTCCCGCTGGTAAATCACAGCAAAAACAGAAATCATATGAGATCACGTCTTTATGCTCTGCATGTCTAATAAAATGTGTGACTGATTACAAATGCATCAGACAGCGCTTCCATGTACGTCTGCAGAGGAAATACACAGGATTTTTCCTTTAAGAAATATGTGTATTAAAATCACTATGCAGCGGCGTGTGGGGTGGCCCAAGTCGAGCACTGACTGTTGCAGGGCTGGCATTAAGAAAGCACACTTGCACATGTGCATGCATGCACACACACACACACACACACACACAGTTTTAGGCCTACTACTTCTGTAGTATTCTTCTGAGTATGAGATGTAATGACACGTATAACAGACAGACAGGTGTGCTAGGAAGGTGAGAAGAGGACAGAACTGCACCGAATCATCGTGAAAGTCATAATAATCAGAAAAAAATTGTCTTTGTGTATCTAAAACTTTGTTTTAAGCACTGGCACAGTATCTAAAAGTGAACTCGCGTTTCTCAACAGCAACATGAGAAGTGTGGATGATAACGCTGTATGTGAATTCTGACCTCTCCATTCTTTTCCTCTGTGTTTTTGGTGAAGTTAAGACTCTACTCCGGTGTCCTCAGACTGAATCGCACCAGTAAATAAGGGTTGGTTTACTCGTGAAAACAGGTCCCAACCCCATCTACATACATGGTTTGTCGATATTATTATAAATGATTATGTCAGGAGCATCTTCAGAATTACTAAAGGACCGGAAAGATAGAAAGATAGATAGATCCACTGCAGACGAGCAGACCTAGCAAATGCTGCAGGCTGAACACACTGTGCACTCTTGTTTCAGGGTGGACCTTGGTCTTGTTGCCACCCCCGGAGTGATTTAAGGCAGGGTCACATTCTCTAAACAGATTAGGTGCTCTCTGTGCACATTACTTTCTCACCAATGGGGCTTGTAACATCCTGCACAGAGGCCAAAATCCTCCAGGTCAGCTGACTCTCACAAGGTTGCATAAGAAGAACTTATCTGGAAAGTCTGATAGAGTGAGAGGTCCAAATGAGACACCCATCACCTCTGACATCATTATCTGTAATTATGCACTATGCTGATGGACGAATCTCTGAGTTAATGCAGCATCAGACCATCTGATCTAAATCATGCAAACACAATGGGAGAGTCATAACAGTGCAAACTTTCATGGCACAAGACTTTTTGGAAGACACCCAGACATTCAAAGGAGCTTGGCATCCAGAAACAATCAGAGCAAGTAACTCAGTCTGGACTGGAATAAAGCCTTTTCTCACACAATGGAAAGAAGGAATTTTCCATTTCTTCTGCCAGTTCAAATTGTTTTATTAATTATTGGTCCTATTTATATGCTTTACATTCCATACGGATTCAAGATTCAACTTGGTGTGGACTCAAGTGTTAAAGTCTTAAATTCAAGTGATGACAATGGCAATCTGACAAATTGCATAATAAATGTATGGACATTTTTCATGCCACCGGTATACTCTGCTAGTCAAATGTTAATTCATGTTCTGTTCATCCAAAAAAACCCCACACATGTTCATTGTGAGAAGATAACAGACCTCACACACACAAAGTCTGCATTCATATCAGAAAGAAAAATGTGCAATCTATTGTTCAAATTGTGTATCAGCCATATTTGCGTTTCCTTTACTTTTATCAAACCACGTTTCCATAGCAAACCTATTCTGTCTTTTAATGACCTTTAATGCTTTCAACATATCTTAGCACAGCAAGACACACAGATGGGTTAAGAGGCTAAGAGGGCGTTAACTGACATGTGCACAGGTAGTAAAATTTGAAAATTTGGAATTGACTGACCCAAAGCAAAACAGAAGCACATAATCAAAGTCAAAACGACAGCAAGGGTGTACTTTACATATGTTGGAACCCAGCAGTGCTGTTCACTGTGTCAACACAGTAAGATTTAACTTTGAACCAATGTGGAGAGTGAATCACCCCATGAGCTGGTGTGGAAGTAGATTCATTATATAAAATCTTATGTGATTATGAGATCATAATCTTCACTGGAGAACGTGGATGTTGGTGACCAGGGCACAGAGGGCATCCAGCCAATCCACTGTTCTGGGGTCATATAAGGATAAGTTGGCTTGTTACTGCAGTGATGGTGTTGGCATCGACAATCATAATCCATCATAAGAAGACAGGAAAGTCACTCTGTGACTGTAACTGCTACCTACTATTACCACGTACTTCTACTTGAGGTGATCCTATTCCTCAGTGAAAACATATAATCACAATTAAAAGACTGAGAGGAGTCGGAGAACTAAAAGCTCTGTCTCCCAATGTACTACAAGAGTTGGAGCCATAAGTGCGTCTGAATTCAGGTAACAGGTGATGAGATATATCTAACAATACTGACCTCTAGTGGGGAAAACATGAAGGGTTAGTAGGAGATATAATGTTGTGTTGTAAAAATGACAGAAACATAGGAACTTTTGTTTTCCTAACAGTGTCTGCTGCAACCAGGTTGTTTGTTTTTTAGGGAAATTTAATGAGGGTGAAACACAAAGTTTGTTATTGATGTGCGATCTTCACAGGTGAGAAGGTGCAGCGTCATAATTTCTGTGCTGTCTCAGAAACATTTTTTTCATTGCCATTTCAACCATTTCGATGAGCACATTTTGAAAATTCCAGGAAACAACGACTGATTTGAGAGTAAAGTACAAACCAGTAACATTCATTCATTTCCTGTTTACATTAACACTATTTTACATACTCATGTGTATTTTTGATTGTGATTGTACACTCCTGCTGGTCAATTTTCCAATGGGACACATTGGCAGTTGGCAAAGATATTGTTGATATCACAACAAAATTGAAGCACAACAAATTACATCAGCAAATTAAAGATATTTATTTAGAAATCAATTCTTTAGGGTGAAAAACTTACAAAAGATGAATTAGCTAGTAGGAAGTACATTATTGCGTTATCAAAAAAGTCCATGATTTTAGTGACAAATGAAGAAAACACTGCGCTGAGTAAGTGGCTGCTACTTCAGCTGCTCCACTGGTCTCATCTGCACGTCTCCGATCTGTAGGAAAAGATTAGATTTAAACTTCTGACATTAAGTTACAGTGAAAGATCGAAGGTTAGACTGGTCAGACTAAAATGAAGAATATTCCCATACCTGCACGTGTGGGGGGGCACTGAGGACGTACGTAACAGCATTTGCAACATCGATGGCAGTCAAAGGCTGTAAAGCAGTGAGAGTACGTGGTTTGGAGCTGTTAAAATGTTTTTCCGTGACTGATGCTCTGGTTGTCACATTGATCAATAATCAGTCAAATTCAACTCAACTTCAAGTTGTAATAAAACTGTTTTAAACAGTTCAAATTTTAAAAAGTCAAATTGGAGTAAAAGATCAGCTTCAGTGTGTGTTGGCATTAACAGTAGAACTGGTGTCTGTGAATACTGATCCTACCTTGAATTTACTGTACGTTACCGCAGCTTCTTCACGGCTCTGGTTCTTGAACCGCATCAGAAATTCAGTCTCGACAACGCCAGGAGAAATACACTACAGAGACAACGAAACCTTAGCTATGATTGCGGGTAATAATAATAATCTCTTTCTTGGGTTTTAAAGTGCATGTCCTGATTATAATCCTTGAAATCACTGAGATCACACAGTTATTAGTGTGTGTTGGTCAATTCTGCTTTGACACTGAGAGTGAAGATCAAGGAGGCGACCAGTTTCCTCAGGTGTTCTCCTCCGTGTTCAGCTGTGATGAAAGTCAGACTGACATTGATCTCAGCCACAGGAGTTGTTGCTGTAGAACTGTGGACCTACTGTGGCTCTGATGTGGGTGTTGGCCTCACGCAGCTCCTGTCTCAGGCCCTCCGTCAGTGCCGTCACCGCGTACTTAGTGGCACTGTAGAAGTGCACTTCGGACTGGTGAACAACGCGATGTCCACTCATGCTGCAACAGGAAAAGGTCTAAATGTCAGCTGACTACTCAATAACCAGAGGTAAGATTTCAAACGTGCAACGTCAGTAAATAGAACCGTACCTGTTAATGTTTATGATGTGTCCGTCATCGACATTTCTTTCTTTCATTGACTGATAGGCTTCTCGTGTGCATATCGATAATGCAATGACATTCACCTGCGCAGATACAAAATCATCCTTTCAAATGTCAACGTTATCTCTTATCAGGAAGAAACATGGACAAATAGTCCTTAGAGAATGTAAAATAGAGCATGATTGTGCAACAGCTGTATTTTCACATAAGCAAACACACATTCATTGGCATCCATGTGACACAATCTTATTGCATTCCTCAAATATGATAATTAAACGGTGCTCTCACATCCAGCATGTTCTTCCAGCCACTGGTTTGACCACTCAGCAGTGGGTGGGGATGAGCCAAGCCAGCGTTATTGATGCACACATCCACTCCTTTGTGCTGGGCTTTGATGGCAGAGAACATGGACAGAATCTCCTCCTCATTGGTCAAGTCACATTTGAACGGAACCAAAACGCCACTGTAGCCGGCACTGTGGCACTCAGCTGCATGTTTCTAATGACAAATACAACATCTTTGTAAAAGAAAGACATTTGATACATTTATCCAAAAAGGGAGAGTCATTTCAATAATTTATCCTTCCTTCCTCTCGTATCTGAACTGCTGAACTCCAAACTTTCAGTGTTTCCCAGAAGTGATCCGTTACGTGGATAGTGATCATTTCCTGCTCTATTTAGGTCACAGGCCAAACACAAAAGACATATTGGATGGACATCTGACCTTGGCTGTGAGATACCACTGTTAATATTTGAATAATCAAAGTGTTGTCTGAAATCAGGCATTCTGCCAACTCGCCATCGTTGACTGATTTATTATGGCAGATCAGTAAAAACCAGTGTGTTCCTCTGACACTGACACTGATTCAAACGGACACTGCAGAGCTTCCGTACTATCAACATACGTGTGTGACAGACTTCATTAGTCCATTTACATTCATTTAACCAGTCTCAAACACTGTGTAGTACCAGTGGTTTTTCGCTAACCTGTATTTGCTGCAGGTCCCTGGCGCAGCCCACCACCGTCATACCGAAGCGGACCAGCTCTTTGGCAACAGCCGCCCCGATACCGACCGAAGCCCCGGTCACCAGAGCTACTCTGCCCTTCCAGCGGTCCATGGTACAAACCGTGTCCGATGGAGCAGTTCCTAAGAGAAACAAACTAGAGATCCGACGTCAAACAGTCTGAATGACGTACAGACGTAAAGCTGCTCGCTTCCGCTTACGTCACTCTGACGCTTGAAACTTCTAATGCCTTTGTTTTAGGGCTTTAATAATAATAATAATAACACTACTACTACTACTACTACTACTAATAATAATAATAATAATAATAATAATAATAACAATAATAACAATAATAATATTAATATTAAAAAGGTATGTTACCTTTTTTACAGAATTATTAAAGGACATTTTTTACACAGCAGAAAAGGTTTCATATAAAATTTCTGTCCTGGAGTATATGCTCCAGCCCCTCTACCCTGGGAGAACCAGGTACTCCCTCTTTCTCGCACCCCCAGCACCCCAGGTTAACTGGTTGCTCTGAATTGGCCATATGTGTAACTGAGAGTAAACGGTTGTCTGGATGAACTGGTGACTTCTCTAGAGTGTACCTTGCTGTTTGCCAATGGACAGCTGACCAAATCTCCAAGACCAAATGGAACAAACCAAAGAACTAAGAAGTTCATTATTTTAATTCATGACTTCATATCAAAACTTATACTCACACTTGAAACAGAATTTTGAACCCGTTTTAACCCTTACACATAGATACTAGAACAAAAATTAGTTTATTGAAGCACAACTTCAAGTGTTTCCTGTATTTTCATTTATACTATACTGTATGCAATTTCCTGCTCGCAGTTTTGACTGAATATATTGGTTATAAGATAAGATAAGATACAAGGACAAGTGGATGCTGAGTCGATGACGTAAAGTATTAGTCATAGTCAAGTAGCAGCAGTAATTATCACAGTAGTCTGTCTGGGTTTATCAGCCTCCATTTCACTCCCTGAGGCCACTTGAAAATAAATCCTTAAAAAGTGGAACCACTTTTAAAGTATTTATTTTTGATTGAATTCAGAGTGTACAACCACATGATGATGCAAATAGAAAAGGGACATCAGTATCATAGCAGTGAACTGAATGTTGTGAGCAGGGGTTCAGTTATTATCAGTCTTTAGATACCATTTGTTGTGAATCAGTGGTCACACAAATGCCATAAAACCAAAGCCTGAAGTAGAGGCGGGATTTATAGGTGGGTCTGCTTTTCTTAAACGCGTTCATCCCATATAGATGATTCAATACAAGCAGACCGGACAGAATTATTTACAATGTATGTTATATTATTGTTTGCACCCTTGATGAGGATTGTTTCAGGAGCAGGTGAGTTTGTAAAAGAAACAGAAATCTGAGTGGGTAAAAAGAAATTATGTTTTGCAAATTGCCTTAAAAAAAATCTAGGAATTTTAGTTTGCTGATAGTTTTCCAAAGAACCAATTATTTTGGATCAAGTATTGTTTTCATCAAGTAGTAGAAGTAGTAGTATGAAGTGCAGACATATCTGAAATCTCTGTATTTGCTTGTGATATAAAACTTCAAACTATTTGTTGTAGATTGGTGTTACCAGTCCCAGGTTACATGCAATCACACCTGCTCAGGTAAAACTCAACTTGGACTGCAGACCATAACAGTTACAATAATACAACAATCTATGGAGCTGAACTGAACAGCACAGGTACATATTATTTGCGTTCATAGGACCAGATGACTGGGGATTGGTCTCCCAGTCCTGCAGCACCAACTCCCAGTCACCAGTGAACATCGTAACAAGGATGCTGTTACCAGACGGACGCCTGACTCCTTTTCACTTCACCGGATATCAAGACTCATTTAACGGTCACCTTTTAAACAATGGTCACTCTGGTATGTTGTTTTTTAACTTTAACTGGCATCAGGAAAGGAGACATTACGATGGAAAATTTTATATTGTAAAGATACGTGTTAGGTTATCTAGATAAATTAAAAGAGCTTCACTGCGGTGAGCTGACTGAAAGTACAATTAGCTCAATTGGGAACATAAAACAAAATACAGGCTTGTGTCCTCTGGTTCAACATGAGCACTCAGAGCCTTTTCCTTCTTTGCTGTTATCTTTATGGATGAAAAAACAAACAGAGAATACTGGGAGTTCCCAGTGTTTCCCACTGTTTTTTTCCTTTATTTAACCTGACTTCTTGGTTGTAGTTCAGCTGGATTTACCATCCAGTATAAGAGTCACAGGTGGGAATCTGCCCCAAGAATACAAGGCAATTCAACTCCACTTTCACTGGGGCAAAGATGGAGGCCCAGGATCTGAACACACAATTGATGGGGAACGATTTCCAATGGAGGTGAAAATCTATTCTAAATGAGAAATTTTGCATCTGGATCTAAACTCTAATGTTTATTACTGCAGCTACGATCCAAATTGTCATTTACATTCTCTCCTCCTGTCTACAGATGCATATTGTCCACATAAAAAAGCAATATGTGTCTTTATCCCAGGCTGCAAAAGACCACACAGGGGTGGCTGTTTTGGGGTTTTTCTTTCAGGTGATTTTGTGTTTTATTAAATACATCATACTCATTGAACTGTGGCAATAGCATAATTAATGTGTATGCGATTTCAGCCTGCTGAGGTACTGAATGTGCTTTTTTATTGCAGGAATCAAGTTCTCCAAACAAGAAATATGATCCTCTTATACGTGCTCTGAAAAGTATCACTCGGCCAGGTACTTTTTCTGTTCCAGCATTAAAAAAAACACACAAACAAAGGAAAGCAAAACTAAAAAACAAACATACATTTGTAATGAATATCCATTGCCCTTTAACCATCTTTGGCTATAGTTATTAGATAACACATGGATATTAACAATGGATATTAGATAACATAACATTGTAAATCACTTTTTCTTACACTCCAGCCATAAATCGAAGAAATACGTTGTCACTTTGAACCTGTCTAACAAGAGATTTTCATTATCCTGTTAATATTTCATTTGGTGGGGGGAAACAGGCAGCAGGACAACTCTGGGAGTGTCCCTGCAGATGTTGATTCCTCCCCTGCACACCATGGTTAGTTACTTCCGCTACAATGGCTCCCTCACTACACCCAGCTGTGACGAGGCTGTCGTCTGGAGCCTGTTTGAAAGCACCATCCCACTCAGCAGGAAACAGGTAATGTTTATCATCCATTCAGAAAAGGACAGTTGGAATTATTGCATTTAGAGCACAGACACTTCACACTGAACATGCTGGTGAAGAGCCTTTAACATTGAGCTGGAGGAGCCGATGGCCTGTGAGCGATTTGTTCGGCTTGAAGGGCATGCAGCTACTCTTTAGCTGCTGGGGGTGGTGGTGGGACAGGACAGAATGCGTAATATTTGTACATCCTCTACAGCGTGGGCCATATTGTAACCTTGCGGGGTTAAAGTTCACGTGTCCATTGTGGTTTCTGTTACAGCTTGCAGCATTCTCCGGGCTGCGCTTCTCTGACGGGAAACAAATGATAAAAACCTACCGACCAGTGCAGCCTTTAAAGGGACGACAGGTGTATTACTCTGGAGGTCACGTTGCTGTGGTCAGCAATGTGTTGCTCATCACTTCAGTGCTGGTGTCAAGTCTGGGAGTGTTCTCCATGAACACTGCGGGATGAATACGGACATTTTCTTCACTGTCCAAAGTATTTTTGTGAATGAACACTGCACAACGGAGTTGGTCACGTCCAATATACTGATCAGTTTTATTTTCACACACAGTAATTTTGAATTTGATGTATGTACAAGTTTGTGTGTGAATCTCTGGTACTGTATGAATGTCACATAGTGTCATATTATATAGATATTTTTCATATACATACAGTATACACACACACACACACACACACATACATTCGCACACGTATGCACACACATACAGTATATAGTTGTACATTTTACTGATTGTATTGATTTAAGTTTTGACAATGTTTTGTTGTGAGAAGAAATGTAACTCGCCTGGTACAACAATACTACCCCCACCATAATAATCATACATCATGTGCAATCATATATATACGGAGAATAGCTTGAGCAAACTTTGATTTTATGATATTCAAATTCAAATCAGTGAAGAAATGTTTGAAAATGGAAAAGCTCCATAACCTTGATGCAGCCTGTGTCCTGTTCCGTTAAACACCCACTGAGTGGCAGCACTCAGTCACTGTGAATGACATTGAGGTACAGACTGGATTTCTGCATCATAGGGGGAAGAATAATCAATAATTTCACAATGGAGTGAGATGGCTTTTTGTGGTATGAACATACACACATTTACAGTATGTGCACCTACTGACCTGTTTGTTTGAATAAACATTTACCGTTGGTATGATAAAAACCTCTGGCAGGAAAGGACAAATACATGAATATGGCTGTTACAGAGGTGTAGGCCCTCTCCTCTGTGTCTGAGATAAACCTTCAGGGTTGAAACATAATTTAATCAGTGACCAGGGAGGATAACACCTATGGTGTCATTACACGCTGCACTTGTTTTTGGCACTCAGATGCTATCTATATCACTGTAAAGCACCGGAGGGGATCACTTTGGATATAATCCGGTGTTACACAGGAATAGATGAGTGAAGCCAGCACAGCTAGCAGTGCTGAGATAATCTGCAGGGTGCACAGTCATGCTAACCTGCTCAACTTTGTTTTATATGATTGACTGAGAGTTTTGTGTGGACTGTAAAGTCCACCGAGGGAATTGTAATTTGTGATGTTGAGCTATACAAATAAAACTGAACTGAACTAAATATGAAAAGAAACATAAAGACATGCAGTATATATGTGTTTGAATAGATTTTGTGTGGTTTCCTGCATTAACTTAAATATCTTACAGTAATGAAGCAACTTGATTGTTCCTCTTTTACTCTGACAAACCTTTTCTTCTTTTCTCCCTGACAAAGATATCTTTTCTCCGTGCACACCGACCATCCCCCACTTCCTCTCATTTCTCTTGGTGTGACTCTGAGGTTTGGGTTGTCATGACAACACAGGACACATTGCTTTCGCTCTTCTATCTGTGTAGTTTCTGTTGTTGCATGTTGCAGCTTTGCTGCTGGCATGGGGAAGTGCCTTGCACCATCCCCCACCCACACCTTGTCACAAACACAGGCATGAATATGCTCTCAGAAGAGATGTAAAGTGCTTCCTGTCATATACTGAAGCTTTTTAGTCTGCGCATCTGTAAACTTTATTGTACTGTCAGCATTGGAGCTTCAAACAACATCATCATCATCATCAAAATGTGAAAATAATCAATAAATGAAGTTGAAGGCTATACTTCTGATCATTGTGTCCCGATTTTCTCCGTCCAGAGCACTTGAGTGTTGCATCAGAAAACAGGGGCCCGTATGACTATACAGACTATACAGTCAGTGAATAATTACTTTTATGTTTGCTTGGCACTGTTACAAGAATGTGTAAATGTACTGCATGTCTTGAAAACGTACAAATATAAGATATAAAGAACACGTGAGAACTTACTTTGCCTTGACTTGAAAATAAATACTTCATATATAGGAAACAGTGACTTGCTCATCATGAACCAAAGGTAAATCGAGAATTAAGACAGATTCTTAGAATAAAATAGATGTTGTGTCAGGACACATGATATATGAGTATGATTATTTCAGTGGTTCTCTTTTCTCCACAGTGTCTGCATGCACATCTGCAAAAACTCCCTTCATGCATGAGTGCGTGCGCAAGCTTTTCCTGTGTTGACCACGTGGCCATGAGGGTTAATAAAAAGATCACGTTCACTTCTCGGTTTCTTTCTTCTGGGGAGTCCCAACACTGGTAAGAAGGCTTCAGTGCCGATGAACACACTTTTCTTGTTTTTTTTTATGTAACTTCATTTGGATTTCAATGACCTGTAACAGCATCTTTGAATGAACATTATTGTTCCTTTTGTTGAATGGAATGGAAATCTCTTTCCTCAGGTATGACCTGTTAGATAATGTTTCAAAGTGATAACCTCTGGTCAACACATCCCGTCTGAAGATCTCGCGGTCGGAGCGGCTGGAAGCGACTGATGTACAGTGTTGTCACCCATAAAGTAGAAAGCACTACTAAACATTACTGCAAAGTGTAGTGTTTCCTACTTTATGGATGAGTATACTGTTTGCTGCTGATGAACTGATCAGAAGAAACTGATGGACAGATTTGAAAACTCATCAAGACTTGTTGAAATTTCTTGCTGCTTTTGATGTATTGTGTGTGTGTGTGTGTGTGTGTGTGTGTGTGTGTGTGTGTGTGTGTGTGTTACAGTCTTGTGAAATATAAATGTTAAGTTCAACCTCGTTTGAATAGAGCCTGCTTTTTTCATGAAAAAGTCAAATAAACTACTATTAAATACAAGCAATTTATTCTGGAAAGAAGTAAACGGTGTACAAACTCATAATAGATTCAATTTACTTTGTTACATTACCACTTCAATTATTGAACATAATTTGATACACATTTGTACTTTGTTTTCTCTGTTTTTAATAATGGTTATTCACAAATACTGTATTCTGTATTCTCTTCGTGCAAGTTTGTATGTTGTAACATGACATGTTTCATCATTTAAAATTTTCTGGATAACATTTCAAGTGCAAATTTCTAGAAAACTCAGTCTATTTTAAAAAATGTTGGAGCAGGATATAAGGCAAGTATGGCCCTTCTATAGAGACACCCATCTGTTCTTCAAATTCTTAAGGCTAAAAAAAGGATATATCCTTCATCTTCAGGTTTGATTTTGTGTCAGTTCTTTCTTTTTTAAAAAAAAAAAACAACAACAAACAAACAGTAATAGTAGCAATAGCCCACTGTATTTTGTATCTTAAAAATGTGTCATGCTAGTGTCCCGATTTTGAAAAGAAAATATCAAACCGATGAGAGGATCTGATGAATTTGAATCGACCGTTGACTGATACAATTGTTGCTGAGCTATGCGAGTACAAAAATGGAAAAAAAGTCCTTGTGACCTATAAAATGTTTATATCATACTTTTCATTATAAAATTGCTTATATTTCACTGTGTTTTCGACCTGGCACTGGCAGCAAACATCCTAACGTAGCGTTTTATTCTAATCCCATGGTAACGGCTGCAGAAAGTTGGACGGAACTAAACCTCGTCGTCCTCGCAGATCCCCCTAAAATGAGAGTGAAGTTTGTGAGTAAGCCACTTGGTTCAGAAGAAATGACTCTTCATAAATGTCACCATAGACGGAATGCTCACACAGTAGAATCCATCTTGATCCATGTCACCAAGAACATATATGATATCTCCTGAACGAAAGCCAAGTTCAACCTACAGGAAGAAACAGACGGAGTCATACGAGCAACTTTTTGAGTTAATTTGAGGAACAAGTTTGTGTTTAATGTGCTTCAACAACTCTTACTTCACTGTCCAAATTAGGCGAACTCTCCCATGGATCATAGTCAAATAAGGCCACCATTCTTCGAACTATCACATCATCAGGAATGCTGGTGACTTCGCTCAGATCTGGTGTTACAGACATACCTGTCGACCACAATCCAGAGAACACAGTTCTTTCAAACTGTACAGTTGCAAAAATAAAATATAAAATCAATTAGCCTTTAAATACTTCCATATATTGCATCTGATGACGCGGCTGATACCTGAGTGTTCCACAGGGAGAAATCCTTGCTGTATGAGTAGATGCTTCAGATATTCGTCATTGACTGGGATCTCAGCCACCATGTTACTTGGCACATAACCGGAGAGGCCTCCAGATTCACCATGATAGAAACCATCAGAGTCTGTGTCTCCAAACACCTGGCAAGTGCAGAGTTTGGATTTTTGTTGGTTTTGGTATGTCATTCTATCAGCATGAATACACATTGGGCCTGATGCCAGTAGACAGGTTGAAAAGGTGAAAAGGAAATGGAGAAATTTAAACATGGTTGTGTTCATTCTGATGGTGCACAGAGGAAACACAACCTGCTCTGACCGTGAATATACACAATAACTAACTAAATGACATTTACAGAGATCGTTTTTACCTTGATTATTTGGCCTGGTACAAAAGGCAGCTCCTCTGCAGCTGTGTCGTGGTTCGGAGACATTGCGGCGGGGTTGTATGGGTAAAGTGCCACAAAGAGTCGCAATGTGGGAATGGATACCTGGCTCGCCGTCTCCAGTTCCCATTGTCTGAGATCTTCTGGAGTAGCAATCCTAACTTCGTCGGGGTAAATCAAAACATCCAGTTCCAGACCTGTCTCCATTTACAGCAGCGGTACTGCTCAACTGTTCACTTGGCAGACAGATGGCCGCTGTGGACAGCAGACTCGTCTACACCCTTATCCTACTTGGAGGTACAGTAATCCTCTTTGGACCAATTGGATAGATTCAGTGCTTCAGCACTGCTTGTTCCACTGGAGCAGTGAAATACTACGTGCTCATTTAGACACCTTAAAACATTTTCAAAAGCACAGAATATATTTAGTCATTAAAAACGCCAGACCTGCAATTTGAATTGTGATGAAGACAGAAAATCAATGAAAAAGTGACAAGAACTGATGCAGGTGTAAGTTTTGTGTCCTCCTTGAATGGTTTTCAACTTGCTTTAGTGATTTAGTATTTGTATAATTTCTGCATTTGTAATCATTTCTGTATAAGAATCCTCATCCTCATGTCAGGACTTGACCCAGTTTACATGTCACTGTGAGCCAACACTTCCACTTCTGACCTCCTGCCAGGTCAACAGGCGATAATCTCAATGAGTGTGTTTTTGTGTGTGTGTGTGTGTGTGTGTGTGTGAGAGAGAGAGAGAGAGAGAGAGAGAGAGAGAGAGAGAGAGAGAGAGAGAAGAGCAGAGAGAGAGACAGACAGACAGACAGACAGAGACAGACAGACAGACAGACTCAAACTGAAAGATGTCATGAGAGAACTGATAAAGGTGGATGTATGGTGAGGGGCGTCCCACAGTCACTTATAGATGAAAAAAACAGAAAGATAAAAATCAGCTAGTAGCTAACTGAGCTAGCTGAGAGCTGTGCACTGTCCCTGTTAAATAAGCAAATAAAGAAAAATTAAAGAATAGATGAATAGATACTTTATTGATCTCCCACAAAAGATCCACAAAAAAGAAAAATTATCGCCATGATATTATGACCATATATTTTACACACTGTGTCATAAATGACAACACAGAAGATTTCAATACAACCACAAAATCCTCACCCTCTCGTCTAAACACTCACAATCCAACAGAATGAGTAATTACCATGTGTGGCCAGAGGAGGGCGTCGTGGAGCTGATGTTGTTGATGTCCATCTGTTGGAAGCAGCTTGAATTGCTCACTAAGCAGTTGGGAGGAAGTGACTTTAGAATTGTAATTGGTTGCAATTAGAGGTTATTCTGTTCAAACTGCAATAGTGACTTTCAATCACTCAATCAAAGTCAGTAACTAATTACATATCTTTTGAATAACTTTTTGAATTTCGAAGGATCACACTTCTCCACAGGTGGCGGCGAACCAATCCGAAAGAAGGAAACATGCAATGCAACAAAATAATATCAAACATATAGCAAAGGTTTTGGAAAAAAAAATGCTCAATTAACCCAGACTGTGTGTGTGTGTGTGTGTGTGTGTGTGTGTGTGTGTGTGTGTGTAGAATTTAGCCTTCCAGCAGTTTGCCCTTTACATCACTCATCAGCAGGGTCTTAAGAGCATGATCTTAGATTACACCTTACACATTCAACACACACACACACACACACACACACACACACACACACACACACACACACACACACACACACACACACACACACATCTTCCACATCTTGTAATCCTCCTGATTGTGGAGGTTTGTTGACACAAATGTCCGCTGCTACTGTCTGTATTAGCAATGTTGC
>CAAKHB010002382.1:9057-27725 GCA_901007665.1 Aeoliscus strigatus
TGTGTGTGTGTGTGTGTGTGTGTGTGTGTGTGTCTGGTATCTCTCTCTCGCGCGCACACACACACACACACACACACACACACACACACACACACACACACACACACACACACACACACACACACACACACACAGCATGAAAGCTGCAGAGCTGGTCTTCATCTCTTCCCCCTGAATATATCCAAACCAACCAGAAGAAGCATGGCAGCCGTTTTATGCATCAATTTGATGTCAAATTTATTGATTTATCACATCAGCTGATTTCTGCTTTGTCAGGCATCGTTTTCTGTAAATGATTACACCACATATGCGCTGTCCTTAGACACCCTGGTAGGTTTCACGTCTCGTTTAATATACAGTATATACATTATATTTTTATATATGTAATATATCCTCCAGCTGCCTGTTTGGAGATCTCATAGATAGTGTGAAGTGAAATAAAAGAAGGACAAAGGTTATATTAAAAGTTGTTTCAGATGTGCGGTTGTGCTAAAAGCGCTCAGTTAGTTCTGACCAATGATGATTTATAAGGGAATCCAACTCACAAAAAATAGGGTGAATAATGAACACATCATGAATTAATGAACTGCATTTAATAACAATGCAAGTCACTCAATAATAATCACTAGCTGTAGATGATTTTTAAACTAGTTTAAACTAGTTTGTTTTGTCTGGTTCCAGTGTCGTTTGTCTTCTCACATGTGTGACATTTCTACATCATGACTGTTTGATAAAAAACATGATTATGTGTTTTGGTAAATGAGAGTGAGAGCAGCTTCCTGTGTGCACAGATTTTGTTTGAAAATGGAATCCAGATTAAGACTCTGTTTCATGGTATGAAATCATATTAATATCTGTTTTATTTCTGTGATGAATTTTGGTCTTTTATCCAAATGTTAGTGTGAGCTTCGGTTGGATTTAAAATAAGTCAGAATAAGACGACACTGTGGTGCGGTGGTTTGCACTCATAGCAAGAATGTCCAAAAGCATGCTGAGGTGAAGGTCACTCTAGTCACACCAGGTGTGAGTGTGTACGTGACTGGTTGTCTGTCCTTCATGTGACCCTGTGATGCGCTGGTGACTCATACAGTGTGGACACCGCCTTTTGCCCGTTGACAGCTGGGATCGGCTCCATCATGACCTGTGACCCGTAACCAGAATAAGCGGCAGAAAATGAATGAATGAACATGAATGAATGAATGAATAAGTTAGAATAAAAAATAAAAAAGGAAGAGCAAGAAGAACAGAGGTGTTTGACAATTGGCCACTAGGTGTCACAGTAGCTTCTTGTAAAAGATGAAGAAGCTCCAGTTTCTGATAATTGTCTCCAACAGTCAGTGTTTTTTTCTGACGGTGTTTGTGAAGATACATGACCTCTGACAAACACCCTCTGACTGCAAATGTTGACAGCACACTGATTATGAATGAAACACATCTGAAACATCTGATTTTTCATCCTTTACCTTCACACTGAGATGTTTCAGTGTTTGATCCCTGAGTCTGGGCCCTCAATTAAAGGAAGATTTAACATTTGACAAAGATGAACATTTCAAAATATGCATCGCTTGCATCAAGTGGACATGAACAATATTAACTGACAGATGTTCTTGATGTCAGTCCCTCTGACATCCAGGCCTGAGATGTTAAGAATAATAAGGTAATTAATCGTTAATCCAGTATGCCTTCAGTATAATGTGGACGCAAACACTTACAACAAACATAAGCACAAGGATGTTACAAAACCAACAACTACTATTGCAAGTAGTGCGGCCTGTGTACACCAGAAATAAATATACTTTCATCCTATAAATGTGAGTTACTGCTGCTTTTTCACAGAAAAAGCTGGAATCATATTGCTTTTATGTAAAAAGAAAAAAATGTGTGTAAATCATTTCTCCACAGGTTAAAATGGTTACACATGCGTGAAACTATTCGTTGTTGACACACAAAGGATCGTGCTGTTAGATGAGAGACGATCACTGCTGATCAGCTGATTAGCTGCACTCTGTGTTTAATCAACTTTACTCTATAGCTAGTGTTTTCTACGGATGCCTCCTGGACATAAATGTTATGTTTGTGTTTCAGGACGTCGCAGGTAACTCAACACTCCGGTGCTCGGAGCCGTTAAGGAGCACCTGTCGTCCCAGCATCCTTTGCGTGTCCAATATGGAAGAACTGGAGGTGGAGGTCCGTGGCTCTAATGGGGCTTATTACAAGGTAAAAACCCGCTCATACTTCAGCTGCAGATTTGACGCCGTGTGATGGGTATATAGTTTACGTCCGGACGCGTTCTGGACTGTGTGTGTGTCCTCCGTCAGCTTCGGACCCTTCGAGCTGTTAGCTGTTAGCTCTTCCTGGCCCTGCTAGCTACGATCAGCTGGCTAAGCTAGCGCTGCTCTCGATCTTCGCCACTTTCTGTTTAATTGTCCACCATTTTCTTCACTCAGAGTGAAATACACATGATGTTGCCCACGATAAATGTTAACACACACATATTATTATTGTATTTTAGGGTCTTCTCGGCTATTAGCCGATAGAAGTTAGCTAACTTGCCAAACTGTTTACGTTAAAACATGCGGCTGGCCTGAGAATAGGTTTTATGCTAACGCTGTGAAAACTGTTGATGAAGGCACGTCACGATTTAATTGGTTATCGAAGGTGCTGTAACACGCTGAATTTTCTTAAGGATCGCGAGTAGTTGTGTTAGTTGTGTGAGTGATGTTGAAGTGGATGTTTCTCGGACTCTGTCCATTTTTTGGTACTCCATCATGCCAAAGTTATTTTCTGTACATGTGATGCAGCTGTGTGCTGTCACTCATGGCAGCGGAGGGTCGGCACGGGGAGGGTCACAGATACCCAAACCGAAATGCTATTTCTGGACCCTGGCTCATTTTCTGAAGTCCACCATGAGTTCCATAGCTCCTTCCTTCATCGCCTCGCCACCTCCCTCCTCCTCCTCTTCACCCTCACAGCCTGTCTCAGTCAGTTTGGTCACTTTCCAAATTCCACTAAATAAATCTCAGAAAACATAATTTTTACGTCATACTGGCATATTATTTACATATGTAAATGTGGCAAAAGTCTCACCAATAAGATGGTTTGTGTGTGTTTGCAACCACTTCACAAGAGAGAAAAAATAAAACTCACCATTCAAACAGCATTTTATTTTCAATGAGTCACCGCACACATCCACTATATGTTGCTGTAATTGTTCTTTATTTTCAGGCATCTAGTTCTGGCACACTTTCAGAGTGTTTGCACTGACATAGAATGCTTAGATGCAGTGTGGTTTGGCCTTACCTGGAAATGGACCGCTTGTGTGGCCACCGTTTATATTTATATTATAGTTGCTACACTTCATATTCAAAACTTGCAACTCCTGTGATGCTGCACTTTGGATTTCAATTTTTGTTTGTCTACTTTGGAATTTCTCTTGTGAGATTAAATGAAGTATGATGAACTATCTATCTGTTCTGTATATAATAACGAAGCTGTTTTGTTTTCTTCTATCTACCTTAAAATGCACCCGGTCTTAACTGGGTATTAATATGCTCCTCGCTTTTACCTGAAGCCTATCATAGAGCTACAATGAGCTTGTTATACGCATTACTTAAATTATGCTTTTACATCCTTTACACAGGTTAAGAGAGATTTCCTGCGTAATCAAAGTCAACTTCTGTCTGTATCTGCTCAACACCCCCCCCTTTTTACTGTCTGTGTTCTTCAGGCCTTTGTCAAAGATATCCACGATGACTCTCTCACCATTGCCTTTGAGAACAAGTGAGTTTTTTCTTGAGAGCTTCCGGTGTGTAAATGATAAAAGGAAATGGGGGAGTATTGTGCTTTTAAACAGGAAATTTTAATTTCAGTTGGCAGCCAGAACGCCAGGTGCCCTTTAGTGATGTCAGGATGCCACCTCCTGCGGATGCCAAGAACGACCTCGGAGAGGGTGAGGAGGTGGAGGTGAGAGACACACACAGTTTCCAATTGTACCACATCTCTCTCTCTCTCTCTCTCTCTCTCTCTCTCTCTCTCTCCCTCTCTCACTCTTCTTCTCTCTCCCTCTTCTCTCTCTCTCTCTCTCCCTCTCTCCCCCTTCTTCTCTCTCTCTCTCTCTCTCTGCAAGCCAATTAATCTCCATGTCTTCCTCTCAGATCCTCTCCAGAGCCAATGAACAGGAGCCTTGTGGTTGGTGGCTCGCTAAAGTCCGCATGATGAAAGGAGACGTGAGTATTGTTTTGGAGCAATGCAATTTACACAAAGATTTAAGTAATGTGTTTGATTTATATTGATAGTTGGTTTTTATTATATTTCCCATGCTGGCAAGATGAGTTATCCTGTTTTAAATGAATTATTAACATCTGCATCCATTCTCTCTACATGTCTGTTGTTGTGTTAAAGGCTTAACCTAACAACGCATCTGTTATAAAATAATTGGCTGTCAGTTCTCTTAAATACTATTATCAAGGGATGTAATTGGCAGTTCATGAGGGGAGGGGGTGATAATTGCGAATGGTGCCTTTAGACGCAGTTTGTCTCTGAATCAAAATGCAATTGCTGCAATGCTAGTAGAAAGTAGCTTCTACTGTTGTTTGTTTTACACACACGCACACAGTGAACCACTCCATCTTTTCAGTTCTATGTGATTGAGTACGCAGCCTGCGACGCCACCTACAACGAGATCGTGACCTTTGAGCGCCTGCGTCCAATTAATTCCAACAAGGCTCTCACGAAGAATTCCTTTCACAAGTGCACCGTCCCGGTACCTCAGGATCTGCACGAAGCGTACGTACGCCGACATTATGCCAACAACCTTAAGGTGTTCACTGTATGTCACACAGACATGATATGAGTGTTCCACAAATCACACATGAAAAGCTTGGTGAAGCTTTTTGAGATTGAAGTTGGTTAAAGTTGATTAATAGTGACATGAGCAAATGTCTGACAATAATAATGACACAATAGCATACACAATAACATTTTCACAGAAAAGTTTGCAGTCCTGTATATTACAGACATTGTTTTACTTTGAAAGCTAAACAAGGTCTTGACTGTTGATACTACAATGATTGTATGGTTCAGGTGCCAAGGTGAGAATGCCCATAAAGACTTTAAGAAAGCTGTGGGAGCCTGTCGAATCTCATTCTGCCCTGAGACCAGCCAGCTAGTCATTATGGTAAGTCAGCTTGTTTCTGAACAGTTACTGCTCAGGACTGCTTTACTCTACTTTACACTAAGTGTTGACATATGTGTTTGTGTTGTGTAGTCTACCAATGAAACAACAGTGAAGCGCGTGTCTTTGCTCAGCGACATGCATCTGCGTAGCCTCAGAACCAAGCTGCTGTTAATGTCTCGCAACCAGGAAGCCACGAAACACCTTGAGGTCAGTTTGTTGTTGTCACTGTGGTGACTGACACAGAACAAACACTAAACACGGCACAGAGCCTCTGTAGTGTCCCTGACAACCTGTCCAAAAACAATTACACTTGGTAGACAATCAGATGTTACATTCATGTGTATGAAGAGAATATAAATTTAAGCTAAAATATCTCTGTCTCCCCTCTTAAACATGATTGGTCTTAATGTAGAGCTCCAGGCAGATGGTGTCATCCTTCCAAGATGAGTTCACAGTGAGACCGGACCTCATGGGTCTGGCCATTGGCAGTCACGGCAGCAACATTCAGCAAGCAAGGAAAGTTCCAGGTGTCACAGCCATTGAGCTGGACGAACAGACGGGCACCTTCAGGGTTTATGGAGAGGTGCGTGAGAGAAGTGTGTAAGAACACTGAAATGACACGTACTATAACAAATGGTGACTGTGGACCGTAAAAGTGCGTTGGTTGTGTAAACCGATCTTGATAAAGTTTGTCCATGTTGGGTTTCAGACGGCAGAAGCAGTGAAGAAGGCCAGGAACTTCCTGGAGTTCTTGGAGGATTCTGTTCAGGTGCCAAGAAACCTTGTCGGTATGTTGATCCTTTTGAAATGGAAGTATCGCAAGTGAACACAATACTCGCAGTACATTTTTACCTCTCATTTTTGTTGCTCTCTCTTCAGGAAAGGTCATTGGTAAGAACGGGAAGGTCATTCAAGAGATAGTGGACAAGTCCGGTGTGGTGAGAGTCAGGATAGAGGGCGACAATGACACCAAGCAGCCTCGACAGGAAGTAAGGCTGCTAAGGCAATGTAGCATTAGCAGTGTTCACTATCACACCTCCCCTGTTATTCAGTGTCCAATACTAACATGTCTGTTCTGTTGCTTTTGTGTTGTTGACACAGGGAATGGTCCCGTTTACCTTTGTCGGTACGAAGGAGAGTATTGGAAATGTGCAGGTGTTACTGGAGTACCACATCTCTTACCTCAATGTAAGGACCTATGATGTGTTTGAGGGTGTGCATGGGAGACTTGTATTATTTTCTTTACTATCATTCAAAATATTCCTTTCGCCAGAATGACCATATACTGAACAACAGAGTAGAAAACATTAGTGTTCTAAGATTTGTTCTGTGTGCTCAGTTTTTATATATACACAGTTTGTTTATATCACTCTTGCCGAGCAGATTGTAAAACACTCTGATGACTGATGACTTTCAGATCAGTGACACCAGGGATATCTGCAGTTTTTAAGAGTTTTCTGCATTTTTTTGACTTAATGCAGCTGCATTGAAATGTTGAATAGATTTGTCAAACTAACATTAGATGCTCATCTGAGGTTTAAACCACTTTGACCAGTTTGTGTGTTGTCTGCGAAACTGACAGTCATCCTTACTAACCTTCCAGATTTCACTTAGCTGTTCTGCTGTGTGTATGTCTGCTCTCCACACATTTTGCATGTGTATTATGTGTCCAACATGTGCTATTTGCATGCTTGTGTGTGTGTGTTGGTGTTGCACTGTGTGTAGGACATGGTGGAACTTCTTGCGGAGAGACAGCAGCTTGAGGAAGAGTTGAGCCAGATTGTGGATTATACACAGGGACGCAGCCTAGCACGATTCAGAATGAACGGCAGAAGGCGAACAGGATGTGATGTGAATGTGTGTATGATGAGTATACATGTGAAGAGATTCATCGCCCTTTCTTTCCTTATTGCTCTCTTGCTTCTGAAATCTCTTTTCCTCCTCAGGAGGTGGAACAGCTTCGTATGGAGCGGCTGCAGATTGATGAACAGTTACGTCAAATTACGCAGGGTCACCGTCCATCTGACAGGGAGCGAGGGGACCGAGGAGACGCCACCAGCGCTTCCTCGTCCTCCTCACATGTCAGTCGTTCCTACAACAGTCGAGGCCGCGGGCGTAGAGGCCACAGCTACAGCACCGGATACGGTCCCTACTTCATCACTGCAGAATTTGAATGTATAAATCCTCACTGTTCTCATGGGCGTGTCTATTATTGTTCCAGGCACCAACTCAGAGCAGTCCAACGCTTCTGAGACTGACTCCGAGCGCAGGGATGAACTCAGCGACTGGTCTCTGGCCGGAGAGGACCAGGACAGGTGAACAGTAAATTCAAAGCAGTTAGTCAGTGATGTTTCACTCATCCCGGTTTTAGAGCAGGATGAGCCGCGTTGTGTTTCCATAGTTTTTCCATCAAGTGACCAGTGGACGATTGACTTGTAGGGAGAGAGAGCGTGGCCTGCGTCCTCAAAGAGATGGTCGCAGGAGGCCGGGACCTGGTCGAGGCCGAGGAGGGGGACGGGGCCGAGGAGGAGGAAGAGGAGGATACAGCAACACCTCGGGTACGATTCACTTCAGTCAGTGAAGAGCCTCAGACTTCTGTCAGCTCAACTGTCTGTAATCACCTGTGACTCTACAGTGGGGGCTCGTAACCATGACAACAACTTTGCTTATGGAGGCGTTGAGACCAACACTGAGACAGACCAGACGGCCGACACAGACGCAAGCGAATCAAACATACCTGCTAACCGCAGACGAAGATCTCGACGACGTAGAACAGATGAGGACGCGTCTCTGATGGATGGGATGAGCGAGTCCGACAATGCCTCGCTGAGTGAAAACGGAATCGGTATGAAAGTCACACGATCTTAATTATTATGATTTGACGGTGTGCACTCGTCTGTGGACGGTGAAACTGGCCTGAAATGTTAAAACGAGCCAAACACCGAATCCCTCTCTGTGTGATGACCCACACCCGTAGACGAGGCTGAAGCTCTACCTCAGCGCCGTAACCGTAGTCGCCGTCGTCGCATACGCCTTCCTGAGGAGAGGCAGCCAGGTAACGTGGCAGCTGCTCGTGAATGAGTTGTACATCAGGTGTGAACTTGGTTTGCGTCTCACATCGAACTAAACGAGAAACTCACCGTGATCTTTAAGATCTGTTGGATTGTTTGACATTTATGAACCAGACGTTTCTGACTGCACTGGTTTGCAGTTGGAGTGGAGTTTAACAAACAAAATTTGTGGCACGGTCGTTCTTCAGTTTGTGCAGTAGAACTGTTGGATGCTGATTGAATTGAGAGTCTGTTTGTAACATCTGTGTCAGGTTGTCTTCTAACTTGCATTGTCGATGACTGTGCACAGTATTTATCACAGTGGATCTTGTTTTCTCTTCTGCGATGCCTCTTCATTTGTGCAGTGACTGTGGCTGACTACATATCCAGGGCTGAGTCTCAGAGCAGACAGTCCACTACCAAGGACACCAAGAACACCAAGGATGTGGTCAGTATTTGCATGCCAGGTCAACAAGTCCAATTTAAGCACTGTTAATGCTTCACCATCGCTCCACCAACCAACTTTTCAACTTGTGTGAGCCTCATAGCTGTTCTGTTGGACCCTCCCTGCCCCTAGGGTCAGGTTGAAGCCATCGCTGAGTGCAGCCCACAGTCCCCACCCCCTGTTGACGCCGACACCTCCACCAACGGCTCAAACGCTGCTGCTGACGACGAGAGCGGTAGTGCATCCAGGTCGTCCAGAGAGAGGCCTGCTAAAGTCTCCTACAAGGAGGATTCTTCACAGCCTGTTATGAATGGGCTGTCCTAGCAAATAGGAAATAGTTATGCTTCTTCGGCTCCTCTTGGACGGCCTCAAAAGTCCACAAGCACTGTTGTTTTATATCTTTTCTGAAACCTGTTCCACTGCTCAAGATTTAGAAGTCTGTACTTTAAGCTTCCCTTTACACATTCTGTCCGACTATTCATGTTATTACACTTGTTTTTTTTTGTTTTGTTTTTTTTTACAATAGTTCTTCCTGTATGAGCTTGCCAAAGATAGTCAAACACACAGACTCCACGTCTCCGTACTTCTCACTCCACTCTCCTTCGCAAGCTCAAGGAGAGGCCGGACTGAATGCAGTATTTTCAGATATAGACAGGGATTCCACTCAAATCCACATGGTGGTATTGAATACAGCTCCAACAAGGTCTTATAACAGGAAAGTACTTCTGCTGTTTCCTAGGTGGATGCAGAGAAGAAGCTTCCACAGGCTATTTTGTGCTTCTGAAGTGGTTTGTTACTTCAGTTGTACTGCATGAACAAGTATCACAGTGCAGATTGGTTTGTGGGAAACCTGAGTATGTTTGGAGTTTATGTGATCAGCTGTTGTGCCTTGAGAGTAGTTTCAACATGTCGTTGCCTGGCTCTGCACACCGTCTGAAATCTGAAAACTGCTGTCGCCCTCACCTGAAGCAGATGAGCCCGACACCCGAAGGATTTCAGACGCCTTTTCCAATTCAGGTGTGACTAATATTAATGTTTGTGGGGAAAATGAGTCCAGTTAACTTTATCTATGTTTGATTTTTGGCTGCTTTCTGTTTCTCGATATGTAACCACTTTGTCTGGAAAAGAAGCATTAGGAGTTATTTTCTTTGCACTGAAACAAAACCTTTCATGAGACTTCATCTGAGTTGAGTCTGGAAACTGTCACTGTTAAGTGCCAGACAGTGATTTAGCCATCAGTGCCGCATTTTTTTGATTTTCATGGTTCTTCCATAGATTGACTGGCCAGAATCTGGTGATGACTGTTTCTCAAAGGATGGTTTATTTATTTAAAAAATGTACAGTATTTAAAAAAACATTTTTTGACACTAAAACATGCATCATTGCTGAAGGGTTTTTAAGACAATTGACAATTTGGACTACTGACAGTGACATTGAGTTTTCCGTTCGGGTCAACTGAAGTATTTTTTTTTAAGGATTATTCTGATTGGTTGATGTGCAATATGTTTTGTATGCAGGTAGTTCTTAAATAAACTCGATCTATGTAGATCTAAAAGCAAACATGGTGGCGTTAACTCAAACATCAGCGATCTGATGTGCTGCAGTGTTGGCTGACATGTGAACGAGGGACATTCCGGTAACAATTTTTACAGCTTTATTTCAACACACTCCATTAGGAAACTCATTTCTTTGTCTGGCCCTCAATTAGATCTTTTGCCTCATTTATCTTTGCTGCCAGATACGGAGATCCACCTGTCAGATGACACAAGAAAATATTTCCTCATAAAACAAACCAGTTCACACACATCGTATAAGGCGCTGAAGCAGCCACTTGTAGCTGGAATGTGTCTGCTAACCTCTATCTGGGTGGTTGAGGATCATTAGCTTTCTGTGGGCCTCTCTGATCTTGTTCTTGTTGGCAGTGGGACTGGAAGACAGAATAGAACATTATTAGCATTGCAATTAATGGTAGATGACAGACATGAGGGATTGGATCATTACAACCACACACCTGATACCTAAAACCAGGGCAGCTTCTCTCTTGGTCATCTTGGGTTCAAACCCGCCTCGATAGTACCCTCCTCCAAAAGCCTACGACACCATCCACGGACAAACCGTCAGTCACTGCGCTTTGTGGCCACAAACCGATTAAAGTGAGACTGGCTGCCAATCCTGGTCCTAGTGTCCTGCTCGTGTTAGATGTCACCCTGCTCCTACACACCTGATTCAAATCAGCAGCTCCATTCTGCAGAGCTTCACTGAGGTGGTTGTGGAAGCAGGGTGATGTCTACAACCTGCAGGGCAAGGAGTGACACCCACTGGGGTGGAGGGAGTTACCCCCTGCTTACACTCTTCGGGAAGCTCTGAAGGGCCTGTTTCACCTGAGGCTCCATCTGCTTCATGGCCTGCATGGCATACCGACCTGAGGAGGAAGACGAGGGGACACATAGAGCTTCATCCGCTCCTTTTCACAGCTTATCGACTCTCATTTTTGAAAAGCATCTCCTGCTTGCACCAAAGTTAGAAACTACTTACCTGCAAATCCAGCTGCTGCCAGAGCCAGTCCCACTGCCACCATGGAGCTGGCCTGAGGACGGACACAAGCAGCGGTAAGAACGACCACAGCCCTTCTCCCCAGCTGCTAGCTTCCGCTCGGGAACGGCTTCATGGGGGATTTTAAACTATACCAGAGCTACTTCACAGCAGACACAGACATGAAACACACTGCTGCTTGTGATAGTAATACTTCCACTGGCGCTGAGTCACATTAGCTTCAACTTCATGCTGCATTTGTACAAAGCTAGCTTAGCTACTTAGCTTTAACGTCTGCGACACGCACCGGGATGTGACCCGGTTAGGCTTCAGTCCACTACGTATGTATTTACACTTACCATCTTTCTTCCTGCCTGAAAGGTACTGTAGAAATCAGGGTAGGAACTTTTGACCTCTCATGTTTTCACCGTTCTACCGTAAGGCAGATGTTTGTGCCAGAAATGGTGTGTAGTTGTCGTAAAATCCGCCTCAGCGTTTCCATGCTCCAGCATCTGTCTATTACAGGGCGTTTACACAAGGCAGGTAGGGTGAAACATTAGTGTTATACATATAGAATTAAATCTATGTATACATGCTGGTTTGATACATTGTAAACATGAGCTTTGGTTTTACCTGGGACATTTAGACTTAGACTGAACTTGATTGATCCCTTTGGGATGACTCCCTCAGGGAAATTTACATTTCCAGCAGCATAAATGAAAGAAGCAGCACACAGGACAGTTAGAAAACAACTGCCCACTAACAGTTATAAAGGGAAGAAAAAGGATGGCATAAAGAGAATAAATAATAAGCAGTAAAAGATCTTATTATTTAGTTAAATGTACAAAATATATATGGAATAAATTGACGGCGGGGTAAGGTAAACATACAACCTGTGGTTAAATTTAATTATATTATTGCACTGTGATGGTGGTGAGGTTATTATTGCACACAAAAAGGAGAGAGACCAGGGGTCTGTACCACAAAGCTTGATTAATAAATCCTAGATCAACTCGATTAATCCAGGACTGACTTGGCGAGACTGTGGCGATCAGGATAATCGGTACCACAAAGCTGGTTATCAACTCTGTGACTCAACCTAGGTTTGTCTCATCGAGACCCATGAACGCGCACGTATAAGCGGCCTGTTCATAGACAGCAGACCGATCACAATCATGAGCCCACGAACGGGAGACAGAGTGCCACTCGCTGGCCGCAGAGGTTAATGCTGGAAAAGTAGGAAGAAAGTCAGTGATTGTAGAAAAGACAAACACCGTGGAAGCTGACAGAAGACGACAACACGACTGACAACACATCGTAGACTGTGTAAATGCGTGGATTGCTCATTAATGCCTCAATTAACCTACATTTGCGAAATGTAGGTTAATTGAGATAAAACAGATAAAACAACAAACATAAAAACACTACAGCGTCAACACTAAAGTTGGAAGCTGACGCCACAGTTCAATCATATCAATCTACCAAGTTGATGGTCTGAGTAGAATCATCCCGATAGAGTTAGAAATGATCAGGGGCACTAAAACAAAATCCTGCTTCGTGGTACAGGCCCCAGGTCACTATGTAAACAAACAAATGAATGAATTACAGTGACTACCACTCCTTCTCCTCTGTCCTCCCTATTTCCTCCTCCCCCCCAAGTGAGGAGTTGTCGAGCATGATGCCATGACAGACAAAGGAGTTTAGACTCTAACTTCTGATATCTGAAGTTTCCTTTGGATGTTTTTGTGTGTGTGGAGATTTTGTGAGTTTGATGCATCAGTGGATAAAACATATACAGACTGGATAGATAGCAGCTCCGTTCAGCAATTCTTGTGTTATCATTATGTGTGTCAAAACCAATGTCCTTTTAGTGGTACCAGGCATTAAAATGATCAAGAAATAGACAAAAACAAATCATCCAATGTTTTTTCCTTTCCATTTTTCCATGCTTTTCTTGATAAGAACAAAAATCACTTACATTTTCACATCAATAGCTATGGTATTGTAGACATTCCATGTTTTCTTGTATGCTGACTGTGTATGTTAACAACACATATGACATACAAAGATGTATTGTTGCTGAATTCTGAAATATATCAGATATCTGCTGTGTCACCCTGCAGGGAAGGTAGCAACTGTGGGCGGGGCTTATCTCATCCTCCAAGCCCCACCCTCTGTTGCCACCTGTTCCATGAATTTCCATCTCTAGAGGTTCACCGAGTCTCCATGATGATACTTTGACACCCTGTCATCCTTGTTGACGTCTTCAGACCTGATAAACCAACATCACGTTTAGTTCACAGGTTCACGAACCAGGGTGACTGACGTATGTTGACACGCTGCCGTTGGGTGCTGACGGGTTCTAGGAACTCGTGTGAACATCTGCAAGCTGTCGGTGAGGAGCCATCTCAGAGTGTCCCGCTGCGTCTCTCCTTCCACAAAGGCCAACACAATGGGACAGTGAAGGGCCCAATTATTGCCCCTATTATTTGCATAATTACAATGTTATTTGCTAGAGCAGGAGCAGTATAGAAATTGAAAATTGTAGTGGACCCGCCGTCTCTCCTTGGTGGAGTCGTTCCTAAATGAAGAGCCAGGCGGCAGCCGCCCGACTCGGGCACGACATCCCAATAAGCCGGCCTCACACACTGCTCATTCAATAGGATTTAAAAAGCCAACTGTGTGGAGAAATGAGAGTTTTGCCCCCCCCCCCACAAAATCATATGGAATTACAGTTCTGGTTGCATGCAGAGGGAGCCAGTGGCAGGGCACAAAAGCCCACAGGAAGCAGCTATTTCTGTGTGTTTTATTAACCCGACCAAGCAATTTAATTCTTTTGTTCGGCAGAGTTCTACTTCATTGATTAACAAAAGCCGGGATATATTTTTTTCAGACCCTTTTGAAAAGCCTGAAATGTCAAGCCTTTTAAAGGAGATTATTCTGCCTGTGTGCAGTGAATAGAGCCCGGAGTAACCTTTTGTCTACAATTAAATATTCCAGCATAAATATAAAAGAAAATCAGAGATGGGGAAGATTGAGTCAGGAGAGATTGGAGAGGTAGATCCTCTGCCAGATAGTGGCAGCAGCCTGGCTCTAATTAGATATGCCAGGCGGGCTGTGAGCAGTCGCTCTCCACCGCACACCGAGAGAGGAGGCAGCCTGAGCGAGGAGACAGAGGAACCTATCTGCTCATCTGTCGTCCTCCTTCCTCTGGGCATCCACAAGGTATTTCAGGAGACTTTGTCCTGGTTTGTTTTCCATGCGTTGTTTGTTTGTTGTATTTCTTTTTTGTTGTGCCCTGCCGCCACTGGAGAGCGAGAGTCTAAAAGGCAATGCCTTCTGGGAACTGCATAAACAGAAGGAGGCGAAGAGGGAAAAAGTTGTGATTGCTGATGATTGCGAGGAGTGATGAGGAATGACAATAAGCTGCTGACGGCTGGTGGGACGCGGAGGAGACAGGGAGGAGGTGAGGGGCGTGAGAGGAAGTTTGTTTGGGGTTTTTTGTGAGGTGTGTTTGTATGCCGAAGAGGCAGGAAATGTACAGTTGACCTGTTTTAGACTGAGCTGTCGTCTATGGACATGTCTACGACGATGTGACAGATGTGAAGAAAGTTGATCAGAAGTTGCTGAGAGTCATTGCTGCTGTGACCTCGTGTCGGTGGCTTAGTGCATCACCCAATCGTTTCTGGGGCAAATGATTCATGGCGACAGGTTTCTGCCAATTGGCTCCATGCCATACCTTGTTGCCTCCGACTGACGTCACGTTATATTCTCAGAAAGTAGCAACTTCATTTGCTTATGAATGAAATAAAAAGTTGTCAGTAACTTTGAAACATTCCTCAGACACGTCAAGTGTCTTGAGAATTTCTGCGCAATGTGAGAAAATGTAAGAATTTTCATCAGATGACCGCAACAACTGAGTCAACAATTCTCATCATTAGTTCATCAGACACGGTTTAGTTCAGTTGCTGTCTGTATATACACTAGATATACTTTATATAAACCCTCTATAATATTTTCACATTACTTTTCAGCTCATTGATTGGTTCATCTTCTGAATATAATCATAAGTAAGTCCAGTTGCTGCCAAGTATCTTCAGTATCTTCTAAATATACATATAGAACTTAAGTGTAATATCTGAAACCCAAACAAATGGTTTAATTCCAGAGCCTTGTCTTTACACTGTACACACATTACATATATTATACACACCCGCACACACACGTCCAGCTGCAAACTATAGACATGTGTAGGGCCACACCAAACCAGCTGATGACGTCCCCATTGAAAGAACCTCAACTTCCCTGTTGTTGTTGTTATTATTATTATTATTATTATTATTTCAGGCCGTACGGAATGACCACTGAAACAGAAGCGAGAGTTTGTGGCCAAAGTTTTGGCCAAAGTTTTGCAGTCAAGGTTGTCCAAGGAGCTGCTCATAGATCCATTAGTGATCAAATAAAATAAATCTGAGACTATTTCTAGACCAACAGAGTGAAGTGTGGAACTCCTCTAGGATTTGTTTTTGGTGGGAACCGTACAAGCAACGTGCAAACAGCTGGTGTGAACTGGTGGCATGTGATCGGACCAATCAGGGCAGGTCCACCCTGCCCTGAGGCCCGTTGCTTCCATGGCGACCATTCCACCTCATCTTAATATTAATCTGAAGCACAGTGCTAATCCGGAACGGCGCACTTCAGGAGGTGAGCGTTGGTCCTCAGAAGTATAGAAACACCACAGCAGGAACACACTAACACACATACATAAATCTAATGTCACCTCCATTCCTAAAGCGCCATCCCAGAGGGTTTTATCAGAGCTGTGGAGGACTGATTGGACCAGACGGCAGTAATGAGTGCAGGTCGCCGGGTCACAACCCTGTTATGATAACTAAACTGTGAGGTCAAACACATAAATGGCTGCCTGCTCCATCTGCTGATGAGGTGTGATAACGGAGGATGAATGCTGCTTTAATACTCTGAATGTTGTCGTAAATGGAAATCATTGAGTTTCCACGTCAAACATCAGTCAGCCTACTTGGAAGTGGACTGGCTGCAATATTTTTTTTATATATAATATAATACATTTATCACCTCTGTTTGGTTTTTTTTGTGTTTTTTATAAAAACAGTTTAAAATCATTTCTGTCCCATGATCCTTTACTTCTGCATGTTTCTGAGGGGAAATATCTGGCTCCTTCTGTTGGTCATAATCAAATAACGTTGGCGGCTGCTGAAGAGTTCAGGTTTGATCTGTCATTGGTGTCAGGGAGGGTTCAGGGAAACAGACATTTTGTTCATCCAGAATTTTCCTAATTTCATGTTTATTGATAAACTGAATTCAAACATACACACTCAACACACATGTGGTTTGAGTTTTGTCAGTTTACACAAAAATAGGATTGAACTGAAAGCAGTTTTCCTTCATTTAACGATTAACAAACAATATCCCTCTGTACAATCATGTCAAGTACAACAAATGATGACTGATGATGGAATCATTCACACGAAATGTTCTGGCAGCAATAATGCAGAACAGATACTGTAAATCAATAGATTTGTATCAAGAATTGTTGTGTGGCATCAAGAAGATGTCAGGAAAGCAGAAGTCTTAAAGGACCATAGTTTCAGACAGTTTGAAAACATCCCCTGACAAACAGCTGACATACTGAGCAGGTGAACAGTAGTTCTTCAGTATGCTCTTTGTTTATTATCAGTCTCTGCTTTCCTGTTCGAAAGCAGAGACCTTCCTGCAGTCTGACACCCTCAGACGTTCAGTCCGATGGATTCTACGGAACACGTGCATAAATCTGTCATTATGCTGATTTCTGACTTTTCCCAGACAGGACTGCCAGCATGGCAGAACAGCAACAAGAATTATTCAATCTAGCCGCTCCACGTCCACATTTGACTACAGCTGCATAAAGCTGTTGCATAATCCTTTTATCAAACCCTCCGATGGAACCCTCCTCCACTGGAAATACCCAGAGAGAGAAATGATATTAAGGTCATTTCTATCTCTAGTTTATTTCTCCCTTTTAAAAAAAAACCCACTCCTGCTTCCCGTTTTTTTTTTTTTTTTTTTTGTTATCTTGAGGAAAGAATTACTCGCGGTTCGCGGATGGAGACCTACCTGCTGATTCTGACTGACTGTGGGAATCTCTGCCCTCATCAGTAATAACAGAATCTTTTTTTTATTACAGCAGCATGTCTGGGAAAACGTGAACCTCACTTCAGGGAAACGTACCGTGGGATGGCTGCTCCTACTAATACCTGCCAAGTGGGAGATATGGGAGCAGAGAGAGCTGCTGTTTTCTGTTGTCAGCGTTTTTCTCAGCGTTATATCTCTGTTCTCGGAGTATGTCTGCATGAGTTTGTGTCTGCTGTGCAGCAATTTCTTACTGAAAAAAATCCTCAATGCTGCTTATTTCATTTCATTTCTAATTAGTTTCATTTCTGTATGAGAAGGTACTTTGTTCAATTATTATCATATAAATGCACAATATTTTCATCTTTCCATTGAAATCTGCAATTTATAGGAATTTTCCTGGTATTATGTCTCACACAAACTGCTGCAATGGAACATGATTAACTGGATCCACACTGGTTCAATCTGTAATAACCCTGCTTCAATATTCCAGCGGTGTCAGACGAGACTTTGTCTGTCCATTCTGTGAGTACTCCTTCCAGCTCCATTTCCTGTGGCACCAGTCGGAGCCGTTCACTCCGACAGGCGCTCGTTTCAACGGTTGATTTTCAACAGGAACAAAAAGCTACAGTGGAACAAACGATCCGCTCTCACACTGATGGAATGACACAGGCTATAACCTGGACCAGTGGGTTCCTGAATTAGCCGACTTCAGTCCATTAGAGAGGCGTCAGATCTTCCTGCAGGTCAGCTGGAGTGTTCAGTGACCTAGTAATGGGATCTGGGGTCGTAGATGACTCTGCTGATGCTCTGAGCGAGCTGCAGAAGAAACAGGATGTTGACAGATCCGAACAAGGTCCTCTTTTGTCTCTGAGTTCCGCCTGTGTGGTTTGATTTTAATAAATCTCATGTTGGAATGTTTGTGTGTGGGGTGGGGGGGTGGGGGCAGGTAGTTATTACCGTGACACCACATGCTCACACTCAAACACCTCATTTAGTTTGTTTTGATCAAGGACGGCGAATAAAAAAATAAAAAGAAGAGACAGCAGCCTTTTCTTTCACACTTGTGTAAGAAAGCTGCCAAACCAATAATTATGTCAAGTTCTTTTTTTAGTGGCGCGGCTGAGGCGTCTTTGGATTGCCACGTGTATAAAGGCAGCGCGTCTAAAGCCATTCACAGCGCTGAATGAACACGCCATCTGTGGGCCTTTCTTATTTCCTCTTCTTTCTTCCCCTCCTTTTTCAAGCCTTGTAATCAAATTTGAGCAAAATCAAATGGCGGGAGGATAGAGGCAGAGCAGTGGTGGTAGTGTTGTTG
>CAAKHB010002383.1:4484-16884 GCA_901007665.1 Aeoliscus strigatus
TAAATAATATGGTATATAAATTAAATAAAATAAATTTACCATATGAAGTACTAAGTTGATGGGATAAACCTTTAATTTTGGGTGGCGTAAAATTAATGTTTAAAGGTAAATTCACCACTTAAATTAACCATATGAAGTCATAAATTGGTGGAATAAACATTTCATTTCGGGCGACACTGGGGCCTCACGCTGCGGGCAGGAGGGGCTTCAAGCTGCTGCCTGGCCTGCAAGCCTGCAGCCGGATAGTATTGGACAATGTCGGAACAAATCTCGGAATAGGCGATATTTGGATAATTGACTGACAAATTCGGACTCGAAAGACTGAATTGTTTTTTTTCCTTAATTATTATTTCTTAATAAAATGCCAAGCAGTCAAAATGATGAAAATTAAAATCAGATTTTGGCCTGTATTGAAATTCTCTGCAACTGCTGCTAGCTAATACTAGCTACTGTGATCAGCTCCTACTCACATACTGAATCCACCATTCTCTATGTAGTATGCAGCATAGACATATACAGAAGGCTCGATGCCTCACCGGCGCTGCTGGCCAATGGAGAGCGACGTCGCCACACCGCGGCCATCTTGTCCCGGGGTGCTGGCTCGTTCATAACATTGTGTCCATTGCGCATGTACTTTTTAAGTAACCATAACTTGCTCAATTTACAATTTTTGATTTTGGTTTCAGCCTTGACAACTTGAGCGGTGACACAGCTATATGCTGCACAACTAAGTCGACTTTTCAAAAAAAAAAAAAAGTCTTGCAATTTGTCCAGTTATAGCCACGTTGATAACGCTAGTAATAAACCAAACCGTTTGTAAATCTGTCAAGATTTCAGCAAGTTCACAGTAACTTTTTGTTGGAGCAGGTAACTCACCTTCCTATCGCCACCATACAACGTATCCGAATCGAACCCCGCGGCAAGATGTCCGCCGTTGAACGCCGTCGTAGGCTCCTCCTTGACGCATCTAGCCTTCTATATATGTCTATGGTATGCAGGATATGTAGTCGGCGGTTTAGAAAAGGCCCATTATCCCCCTTCTAACGATGAAAATTGTTTTAAGATTCAAAACTCAAACCACAAATCTCCTCCAGCTCCCTCTAGTGGAGACAATACAGTCTTAAGTAAGTCATGTTCACTATGACAAACCACCACCAGATGTCGAGGCAAATGTATCATACTCTGTTTGTCGACTAAACTGCAATGTTAAAGTAAATTACAGAATTGAAGTCAGTTTAATTTCGACAGTCACTTCAGTTTGCTGCCAACAACACGGGCTTAAATCACATAATTGAAGAAGTAAATGTATCGAATTATTCAGTCGCGGATCAGCTAATGGTCTTCTTCTGCACTTGAGAGCTACCGAGCCGAAACAAACTTCACCATCTTCCACCCTCCCCCATTAACCTTGTCAATGTGACAGTCAATTTAAACCGCTGCATGGACGTTATTCGTTATTTAAGACGAAGTGCGAACTTATCGCATGTTAGCTAATTAGCGCGTTAGCTTGAGCGCAGGTACAAGATACCTGTGGCCTGATTGCGTCGAAGAAAGGGAAAGAAACACAAGAATACCCGGTCATATTTTAACGACTAAATAGCATTTTACTCTCGGCACAATTAGTGTGTGGAAAATGTTAAGCCCGCTCTGAAGTGGAAAAAAATACTTGAAGTACTACTTACTTGAAGTTGTCGTGGATTGTAGATGCAGCTGAGGACAAGCAATGACGTAACTCGCTCTTGACCATGCGCAAAACTGCGCGACTTTTGGGTACAATGTAACATAATATACAAAGAATTTATTCGGAAAAAAGAAGAAATGGTTAATTAAATCACGTTTCAATTTAATTGAGGCTTTCTAGCAGACTGCATCTACCCACACAATAATCCTAAAACTCAGAATAAACACCTCTTATTCACAATGTTTGGAACTGCACACAAGTTGGGTATAGATACACACTCTAAAGTCGAAGAAAAAACGTGCCAGGACGAAATTCTGACGGTTTTTAAAAAATTTTTTAATTGTCTTTCAAATATGCTGCTCCAGTTTGGACCAACAGGGGGCGCTGAAGCATTCCACCGCCATAAATCACCCGGAGAAGAAAACGGACGCTCTAAAAGAAGTAGAAGTGGAGAAGGAGGTAAACAGACATAGAACATTTTCACCCCGTTCGTGTTTGTTTTTGTATGTTCTGTCAGGATTTGTGGCTCTGTAGCGGACATGAGTCCAAAACTGTTGTTTTCTGACGTTTCTGTGAATGTTTGTCTCCTTTGTTTACATCTGGTTGGTGACGTACACACCCAGGTGTAGTCATGAAAAGACGTATGTGTCATAAGCTTTGAGAAAGTTTCCAGACACGGGGATATAACCGAAATGTTTTCTACAAATAATTTTTATATAGAAAACAGAGCTGTCAGTTTCTAGGTTGACCAGTTAGGCCATACCCACAAAATACGTCGTCTTTGTATACAATATACAAGAATGATATTGGTGTATCAGTGGAACGTTGATGCTGCATCAGCCTGTTGATCTCTCCTGGTCCGACAGCAAGAAGCATCATGTCATCTCCAGAGATCTCCTCGCTCTCTTGGGGCCACATGAAGGTGAAGGGATGCTCTTCCACCTACAAGGACTGTAAAGTTTGGCCGGGGGGCAGCAGGACCTGGGACTGGCGAGAGACTGGGACCGACGTGGGTGGAACCAGAATATAAACAGTCATGTGTGGAAAAACAGACACAGGAAAACTGGGGTGAAGTCAGTGTCATCTTCTTTCCCCCTCAGCATCACCCAGGAGTCCAACCTGCAGATCTGGAGGAGGTGTTGCAGAAGGGAATTGACCTGCTGGTCATCGGCAGAGGCATGACTGAAGCTCTGCAGGTCTGATGCACTCAAACTATTAACTAATGAACTAACTATAAGCATGTATTGGGTGAGGAACCACAATTAATCGATTCTCTCTTCATAATTTTTCTTATAACTTTTTACGTGAATAGTATACGCGTGAACATTTATGAATAGATTTTTCTACAAAATGTCTTACCCGAAACTGATACAGAACCCGATATGGAAATATAGTTGACTTTCATGCATTTAAAAATAAAAACAAACAAAAAAGTAGAAAAAGTATAAATGCAGTTTTGGAGTCCTGAAATTGAAAATAAATGGTGCCATATAAAAAAGGTTGAAATAGTCAGACGGCCCCGAATTCAGCGACAATCTAAAATAAGAGAAATTTTATTTGAAATGAGGCCTCTTTATTTATGAAAGCTGCTGTGTAAAACCAGAGTGGTCCGATATCAGTGCGTGCTGCTCTTAAAAGAGGAATCCTACAGCCCCTCTCTCTCTCAGGTTCCCTCGTCCACTCTGGACTACGTGAGGCAGACCGGTGTGGACGTCAGAGTTCTGCAGACGGAGAAAGCCGTTGCTGAATACAACAGACTGGCGGGACAGGGCGCCAAGGTAGGCGGAGTCTTCCACTCCACCTGCTAATCGGCACTGCACTGCAGAACCTTCCTCATCCTGCATGTCGTCATCAGGACGACTCCAGGTGGATTCTGCAGTTTGACAAATGGGATGAGGATGATTTCTGCTCACGCTGCTGTTGACAAATTTTGAACGATCCACAGATTAATTGCAGGTCTTGTGTGTGAGAAGAGTCACTGCAGCGTGGTTGGAGGAAGGAGACACTAAACTGTATTTGCGACTTTGCTGTGTTTAATAAAATCCTGGAAATGAAGACGAGGAGCAGAGTGTTTCATCTCTGTAAATTGTTTGACGACATCAGTTATGTTGATTGCCGAAGTTCTGACGAGATAATGATGAGCTGACAACAACACATCTTTCCTCTGAGTGGGTATTGTTAGCGTCGCGCCGGTTTGGGCATGATGAAGACTTTGACCGGTTTGCTGAACGGGATGGTTCCCTCCACGGTGGCCTCGGGCGGCGGCAAGCCATCCAGGCTGTCGCTCCAGCTCAGCTTGGAAGCCAACAAAGAGGCGGACAAGGACGTGGACGAGGAGCTGTAGGCCAGCAGGAGACGAACCTCGATCTGAGACGGCTCTGAGGGAAGAGGAGACGTCAGAGGGAGCCGGCAGGCCAACCATGACAACGTGAGTCTGTCCACAGACCTGTCCATGCCGTGTGCGACAGGTACACCTGTGTGATAAGCCGGTGTCGGTCTGGTCCAGGTCTTCTGAAGTCTCCAGGTTTGGGATGGATCACGTGACTCTGCCCATCTGGATAAAGAACCTACAGGGGCAGAACACACTTGTGATTTGTAGGAGACACAGGACAAACAATTACACTTTTACTTCAACCCTTTCACATCCACGGTATCCTTGTCACTACATTGGTGCTAGCCCACTTTAGAGCACCATAATTCACAACTATTTGCTGAAAACATTCATCGGTTCCTGGAAGTTGACAACAGCCACGTTGCTGTCATTAGGATAATCCCATTCACTTTGTTGCTGGAAGCCGGTGAGTCATTACTGTAATGACAGCAACCTCTGTGCACCTCTGTGAAGTGTGACTTCTCAACTTTCAGGAACTGATAAGACATTTTCTGATGAGCAAATAGTCATGACATAAAAGTACTCAAAAGTATGTTAGCGTGAATGTATGGGCAGCGATACTGTCTATGTTGAAGGGTTAACCTACATTTATCACTTCTGTCTACTTGGGGGCAGAAAAACCCAGCGTGTATGTCCTTGTCTCCTCTCCACATCGATGCTGTGTTTCCAGCTCGCTGCACATCAAACTCACCTGAACTCTGACGGAGCTCTGCGGGTCCTGCACATGTTCGAGCGTAGCATCGATGTCTAGTGCTACCACTAGGCCGGTTGTGAACCTCAGCGGGTTGTCAGACTCCCCGGTCGGCTCAATGATGTTGGCTGTTGCTCTATGGATCTGTCGTGCAGCAGGAGGACACAACCACGTTGAAAGTTTTGCCAGCTGAGAATTTGATTTTAAAATGTTCCAACCTGTAGAGGGCGCCACCAGTTTTCACCTGTTGAGGCAGTCGTAGCTGCAGTAGGCCGCTCTGCCGGAGCGCTGTCTGCAGGATGGTCACCAGCTCCACCGGTTTACAGGACATCAGCCGCGGCATCAGCTCCAGGAGCTTCTCCACAAAGCTGTCCTGAAAGTGAGGCAGCTCCGCCAGGAAGAGCCTGAAGAGAAGAGACAACACAGAAGTAAACAATGAGACATAAAACCACAGAGTACACACCTCATGTACACCTGAGTAAGGAAGTCTGCATCACACCATGATGTTTTTCACAGCTTGGAAAATGATTCAAATTCCTCCAAATGAGCTATAGCGAGCTATAATATCCCCATTCTTGTGATTCAGGAAATACTTTGTAAAAACTTCCTTTCATCTACCTCCGGTGAAAATTACCTCTGAAAAGACTCGACATCCTGTAGAAACTTCTCACAGGTGCTGATGAGAGGATCCAGCCTTCAGAGACACACACAGGTTCATAAACCAAACAGCATTAAAGTGTGTGTGTGTGTGTGTATGTGTGTTCACGGACCCCTGCCGGGTGCGGGCACCCAGGATGAGGTGCAGAGCTTTGGCCTGGAGGCGGACGTGGTGTATGGTGGCCACCTGTCGGCCCTCCAGGCCGCTGTACATAAACTCCAGCTTGTAGGTTTCTTCCAGGACCTGCAGACACGTCAGACAATAGACGGGAAGTCACATGACCTGGGATGCCACAGCGGAGGAGCAGCAGACGTGTGCTGCACCTACCTGCTGAGCTGCTGCGGTCGCCATGACATTCTGCTTGAGGCACAGCGGGACGGCCATGTTCCACAGCTTCTCCTGGAGAGCCTGAGGTGAGCGGAGGTCTGAGGTCAACAAAACTAACTGATCATACTCTTTGACAACTGAATGAAAGAACGAAAAAGAAGCTGAAGGAGCGTTGATGGGCCTATATAACTCACACACCTTCATGAGCAGCAGCTGGCAGCCCAGGTAAGTCGCACAGAAGTCTGCAGCTCCTGCCAGCTCGGTCTGCAGCTCCCCCAGCCTCTGGAGGTCCCTGACACCACGCAGAGAGAACGTTTTATCTCACAGAAACAGGTGGTAGCTCCTTGTAACCCTTTAACACTGACTATTTGTACCACCAGGATACGTTACCTGAAAGCTGAGAAGTGTCACTCGGTTCCTCTACGTGGTGTGAAGAAGGAGCTAGGAGAAGGAGAAGAAGTCCATTGTGTTTCGAAAACTGAGAACAGCCACGTTGCTGTCATTTTCTCTTTTGCTGGAAGCTGGCAAATCATTACCGTAATGACAGCAACTTGGATGTGAATTGCAACTTCTCAACTTTCCGGAACTGTTGGACATTTTCTCCCCTACCTTCTTTACACCAGGTAGGGGAACCGAGTGCAACTTCTCAGCTTTGAGGAACAGTTATCTAATGGCGCAAATAGCCCCATAATTATGGTGCTCCAATGTATGCAACGTGAATGTATGAGCGGCTATACCGTCGGTGCTAAAGGATGAAGGTCCAGCCTGGAATGCCTACCGTATGGTGAAGACGAGCAGGTCCTGGGCTCCAGGTGCTTCCAGGTTCTGGATGGTGCTGACTCTGTTAAGACTCTGCTGCAGGAAGAGCTGAGCTGATTCCACAGAACCTGACCCACAACCTGAGTCCACAGAGTCCAAACCATGAACCTGCTTCCTGCCTGGCAACTGAACAGAGCAAAGCGTGGAAAAACACAGTGTGCCACACTACTTCACATTCAGCAAAGTCATGGAGGAAAGGTTTCATTGGCTGAAGATTCAGCATGACAAACAAACTACATTTTCTGGGCAACAATTGTACAAATGAAATGTGTCATTCAAGGACACGTTTGCGTCAGCTAGTGAGCAAATCGATACTAAACTATTAATACTTCCGATTTAAAATGTGTCCATTTAGGGTTGATTCTAAAGTATCGATACTTCAAGTCTGCACTAATTTTTTTTGCTGTACAAAGAACTTATTCCCTGCCGGTTACAGGGACTATGTTACATATACTTCCGCCTCCGTCCCCTCTGAGATCACGTACACACGCTTCCAGTGAGATGACAACACGAGAGTCGGAGAGTAGATTCTCCTCGGCAGAGAGAATAGAGCTGCATGTATTTGTATTAGTGACATCTCCTTACATCATTTAAATAAGATATGTCAGATGAACACTGTCTAAAGTAAATCATCCTCGTTGCTGGTCGGTTCTAGAAGTTCCAGAGGATTCTACCTGTTCAGTCACTGATAATGGTTCAGACTGTAGCTAACAATCTGACCAATCAGCTGCAGCTGGTGACGGGTACCCACATGGGGTCTGTCTGTGGTTGGGTGATGTATCCAAACATGCAAACTGTTGAACGGAGGAGGACACTGATAAATCCTTTTGAAGCGCAACTGTGCCTTCACAACATGCCGCATGTCAGTCCCGTTGCTAGCACCCGTTGCAATGGAAACGGCAGCAGTTTACATGAGGTCTCAATGCAGGTTGTTGTGCCTGTAATCATTAGTCTGGACTGGACTTAAGGGAATGTTTCAGTTCTCACTCTCAGAGGTGGGACGAGGTGCGACAGACTGTCTCTGAGGTAGGCGTAGTGCCTGAAGGTGTGGTCGGAGAACAGTGCCGGCATGGTGGGACACAACTTGGCAGCGTTGAACACCAGCACCAGAACGGCAATGTCTGGGATTCAAGAGTCAAGATGGAACAAATCAGAGTTTGTGAGGTTCTGACACACACAGGACACAAACATCAAGTCTTTACGTGACTGATTTCACTACTTATAAGACGGAAAAGATACAAGCCGGGTCGTCCATGTCGGGTTCGGGTGTGTCGAAGTACGGGTGTGTGCTCAGTAGTTCAGGAACTAAAGGCAACACCAACGTGGGGTGGCGGGAGCCCAGGAACTTCAGACACCTGAGGGGCAAGTTGGAAGAGAACACAAGCTCAAACAGATTTCACATGTAATCCCCCTGGAGATGTGACTGAGGCTCGAAGAACCACCACATCATCCTCACAGTTCTCCTGACAGCAATGTGAACACACACAGACACACACACACAGTCTTACTTCCACACAGAGTTGCGGTCGGACGGATACTTGTTGAGATTCTTGAGCAGCTCCAGCAGAGCGAGCTGGATGCACTCTTTGGTGGACACATTGGTGTAGCAGAGCAGTTCATGGAGAGCTTCTCTGATGTCACGAGACGAGTCCTACAGTAGAGAGAGACAGGAGCTTCAGCTGTGGGTTGTCCTCAGCTGTGTATGTGTGTGTGTACGTACCTCCAGCACAGCCAGCACGGTGTCCAGCTGGTCCTCTCGGAGTGTGATGTGAGTTGAGATCTGCCGTAGCACGTGGATGGACTGCAGCCTCACTTCCTCGATCTCATCATTGAACATGTCCACCAGGAAGTCCAGACACTTTTCGGCGAAGCTGGGAGATGGGCGCGCCAGCTGGCACAATGCCTCCACTGCCGCAATACGCACCTCTGAAGACATGTTAAAAGCCAAAGTAGATATATTATTTTTATAATAAAAATACTATTTTATACCCACAACTTTCAGTATTTTGGTATTACAGTTAATTTCATAAGATCATTTTTACTTCATTATTACATAAATTTGCTGTATAACTGGTGATTTTAGGTTGTTTTTTAATGCCCGCGGAAAATCAATTTTCAAGCCGCGGAATCAAGTCAACACATAAGTATGCTAGCATCAATGTGGCACGACTGTCGGTGTGATTGGGTGGGAGTGTTTTTTCGTACCAAACATCTCGTCCTCCAGGCCATGAACGAAGGCTCCGCAGGCACCTGAGGCAATCAGATTCACAGTGTTGCTGTCCAGTTTCTCCTTGGGTGCATCATCAGCCCACTTCCTGCCGGATGAGAATTCCCCAGAGGCAAAGAGCTCCTTGGCGCGTTCATGGGCCGTACGCTTCCTCTGCGAACAGACCGATTGAGGTGAACGTGGGCTCGTCATCCTTTTCTATCGCGCTCACTTCAGCTTCCCACCCTGAGATCTGACATCAGCTTCTTATCCAGCGTCTGCTCCAGGAAGTGTGGGCTGACGTGTCGCATCGATCCCTGAACCACACGACAAAGACAGAAAGCAACGACAGGTTTTCATTTGTCAGCGATCTTTGCATCACAAGCAGCTGCAGGGAATCCAGTTCCTCAGGTCGTGGTTCTCAGCTTTCTTTTGCTGTAGAAGGAAGTTGCAAAAGGAACTGACCTCAGAGGAACTGAGTTCAGAATCCAAGATGGCGTCAGTAGCACAATATTAAGCCCCATTTATGTTTCCAGGCTGAACTGACATGGACTCTACATTGTACAATACGGAGGTCCTACGTCGTCCTGAGCGTTTATTGTTTCCTTCGAGTGACAGCGACTGAAAATGAGCAGAACTTTTTACCACAGCAACTATTACAAGATCGGCGTAATTTCCTGCTCACTTTTTCGGGCAAAAATTGTGTTCCAGTCTATTCTGTTTTCTCAGAAGACACAGAAGTACCACAGCGAGAGCTGGGAAAGTCATGTGACGCAGACAGTCCAATCACAGTTGCCGTCTATGGAGGTCAACGTAGCTGCGATGGCTTGATACATTTCTGGAGAGGTGACGTCAGGCTATGACGTACCCTACGCCATAGGCAACACATCGATGCCGACACCGAAGCATAGATTGGGCTTTGGACGAATGGATGGATATGTTATTCAAAGAGAAATTCACATTTCCATCAGCACAACAGAAATAAGAATGGGGGCATGCGGGACCCAGAAAGCAACAACACCATCAAGTATGGTTAGATCTCAGTTAGATATTATATTATAAACTATTATTATTGACTTTGACTTTGGGTCTCATCCTCGTCCCTCACCAGCGTTTTGGCGGCCTGCACTCGCACCATCCAGGAGCCATCGCTGACCATGTGACTGATTTTCCCGAACGCATCGTCCGCCAGTCGGATCTCCTCGTTGGACGACGGGATTGGCACAATGCTGAGTGGAGGGAGAGAAGACCGCATGCTCTTTTAGAGAAACCTGCTGCTGCCCGATGAGGAGAAGGAGAAGAATCTCCTAGGCGTGTTCTCACCTCTCCGGATACAGGAGGCTGAGCACCCAGACCATCTGCACCGCGGCAGAGCGAACCTGCTCGTAGTCATCTGCCAGCAGCCTGCAGGCCTGCAGACGCACCACATCATCGTATGAACATATTCCTTCATGTTTACCTCCATCACTCGTGTGAAGTATGAAACTGTACAAACAAGATCAAACTCCTGTGCAGGTTACCTGTTCGTAAATGATCTGATGGATCTTCGTATCTCTGTCGTGCAGCTGCAGCTGGAGAGCAAAGAACAGAACGTGATGCTGGTTGAGGCTGTTGATGTGTAACCTTCATGGGAGTGGGGGTCTTACCATGGCTTTGAGGGCTGCGGTGCGTACTCTGGGGTCCTGGTCAGCAAAATAGTCGCTGATGATACTCTGGACATCCCTCACTCCTCCTGGAGCAACAAGTGGAAGAGTCACAGGAGTAATCATTTGCCAACACATCATTTGAAACATACGAGTTGATTTGAATCCCTTGTGTCCAAACATATAAAAGGAAAAAACTGTGATTTTTTTTTACCTATTAAAGCCTAGAAGTCACTATTATAATGACAACCCTGACAGTTTCCTCATATATTCCACACACACACACACACACACACACCGACGGATGGCCCCTGTCCCTCGCTGTCTCTGGTCAGAGCCGTGTCAACCGTGCCCAGACACCCCAGAAGCTGCAGACACTTCTTTCTCACCCCGAAATATGTGTCTGACAGGTGCTGAAGGGAAATGACAAGAGAAGGGCAGATGAGCCTGTATGCCTTCTATGAAACATAAAACACAAGAATAGTGTGTATGTTAGTGTGTGTGTCACCTTGTAGGCCACCTCGATGAGCCTCTGTCTGACTGTCAGACTCTCAGGCAGTTGTGTTCCAATGACCAGAAGCGTATCCAGCAGCTGCGCGAGTACCTGATGAGATTCTGCACCCCCGGAACAGCGTGAATTCATCAAGTTCAGTCATGGAATGTTGTTGTTATTGTGAATTAAATTATATGACGGACTGTCTCCAACTCTTTGTGGTTTTATGGACAAGCTTCTCACTCGTCCTCTTAATATTAAAGTCATGTAATGTAAAGGAAGAAGAATTAAAAGGTGAAAAATCAGGCAGCAGATCTGCAGCACATCTTACTCTCGTTGGCGATGGTGTTTATGATGTCATCTACGATGCAGTCAGGGCTGAAGCCCTGCGTTCTGGAGAGTAGCCCCAGCAGAGAGGCAATCTTCAGCCTCACGGAGTTGTCCGTCTCCTGGGAGACATTGACATCAGCATTAGATATCTTTGGTCTGTTAAACTGATACACTCCACAGCTCCAGGCTCTGATTTTATCTACTACGTAGACATTTCCAACATCTGAGGAGAAAAGTGCAGGTTGTTTACCTTGTAGTAGTGCTCCAGCAGGATGCGGACCACACCTTCCACACTCTCTGCCTCCACAGGCTTGCGTGCAAACAGCAGCAGGTACTGCAGCGCGTCCGTAGAATTTGTGGCCTTACAGAGGTCGATGTGCAGCGCTGCAGACTTACTGGGTTTGGAGAGACGCAACTTCTTGGTTGGAATTTCTTCATGGGGAATCTGTGTTAAATAAAACACAAACAGTTCCATTGTCTTCATGTCTGGTCACTTCTCTCACACTTACTGATCCTCTTTCGCCTTTCAAAACTCACTGAGAATATACAGTCGTCCTCAAAATTATTCATACCCCTGCTAATTCTTGTGATTGTTTTATTTTGTGATGAAATTAATGATTTTTTTCAAATTTGTGTGTCAGTTATATGTTGCCAAAGATTGAAAGAATGAAAAAAATTCAAAATAAAAAAAAAAAAAAAATTCTGGGGTATTTTATTAATGGAGTCCCAAAAATGCCATGTTCAAAATTATTCATACCCTCGTCCATTGTCTTATTTAATAGTCAATAGCATAGCCTTTATTCTTTATAACCGCTTCTAAACAATTCCTGTACGTGTCCACAAGCTTCCTGCATGTCTCCTGTGGGATGTTGGCCCACTCCTCCTTGGCAAATGCCTCAAGCTGGGTCAGGTTGGTTGGTCTCCTCGCCATCACTCTGGTCTTCCGGTGATGCCACAAGTTCTCAATGGGATTGAGGTCAGGACTTTGTTTTGGCCATTCCAGGACATTGACATCATTGTCTTTGAACCATTTCTTCACTACCTTGGCAGTGTGTTTGGGATCGTTGTCTTGCTGGTACGTCCAGTTGTGGCCAAGCTGGAGTTTCACAGCGGATGCCTTCACATTTTCATCAAGTATCCTGATGTAATCATGATTCCTT
>CAAKHB010002384.1:2777-19988 GCA_901007665.1 Aeoliscus strigatus
CCCCGACCCCAGTGATGTGACTCTATTGGAGGTTAATGGCCGTAATGGAAACAGCTTCATTCAAATTCCTGCCGTTTCTCTTTCGTCTAGGTTAATGTGCTTTTAACACACAGCTGCTGTGACGGAGGTTGGAATGTGAATGCATGGATGTAAAATAACCTCATTTTTATACAGGAATAATACGCCGTATTATCATCTGTGCCACTGAATGAGTCACACCACACTCACTGATCTTGTTCCATCTCTCCTCCTTCAGCTCAATTCCCTGGACGGCTTTTAGAATCCTACTGCCCACAGATATTTGACAGGTCCTTTAACTTCGGGCCAGTAGATTCCATTGTCAGAGAAGATGGAATCTACTGCCAGCGGCTGCTAACAATGGTACAAATCTCCAAAAATTCCAATTCGTTGAAAAGGAATTAGCTGATAACTCACCTGGACAGAAACATGATGACGACTTCCTGTTGGCTGCAGCTTCAGGTAGCCGCTTCACATTGTGGGGCACCCCAAGGTTCAATGTTGGGTCCCTTTCTTTTGTCTTAACAGGCTTTCTTTGGCTGAGGTCACACATCCATGATTACATTCATATTCTTTCCTTGTCCATTCACACAAGCATCATATAACTGACACAGAACGAGCTGTGACGACCAAAATCTAGATTAGATTTCAACTGCCAATCAAGTTAAATGTCACAAGCAGCTGGTTTGATGTGGTTTTATACAAACAAGTCATACACATTCAATGACAGGAAGCAGCAATTTGTACAAAGTCCAATTCTTTCTTATGCCTGTTCTGACTTTGATCGAAAAAACTGAACACATGACACTAAATTAGCAAATAAACCCCATGTGTGAGTTTGTTTCTTTTTGTTATTTCATCAGATCATTCGATTATTTTGTTAATATTTCTGTTTTCCAAGAAAAACTATTAATGAAGGACATTTGGTTTCAAAAGAATAATTTGGCAGCAAGAGACAAACTGGCCGTCAGCAGAGGAAATAAGGGGGATAAAGAAAGAAAAAGAAAAAGAAGACAGTTAATTAGATAAAACCAAACACATATCAAATAAAAAACAGAGCAGCGCCAGGTTGATGCAGATGCAGTTACATGCTTGAAATATAAATCAACCTAATCTTCGATAACAAAGAAAAACAAAATCTAAATATTGATACAGCAGCTGGAAAAACGAGTCTTTCCCCTTGATATTAGAAGCGTACTGAAATCACATTCATGTGCTCTCGCTTTGCCCTTTAATATATTATTAGAAGGAAACAGGAGAAATCCTTTATTTGAACAACAGCTGGAGGAAGTTTTGCCGACTTCTGAGACAGAGAAAATAAACGTGCTTGTGTGACGTGAAATCGATCCTTTCTCCCATCGACGGGCGCTTACGTACGTGTCTGAGACTTTGTCACACATGAACACTGTGGTGCGAGGACCAAGATGTCGCTGACAGATCCGACTCCAACTCTGTCAGCACGTTCTCCAACAGCCGCGACGAGGCCAGATGCTGAGGACACTCACACACACACACACACACACACACACACACACACACACACACACTTCTCCACATCGTCTCCTCTCTCGCTCTCATGGTGTCGTGTGTTTATATGTATATGTATACACACTCACACACACATTAAAGGTGTAAAACTACCGCAGGTGGGAGGGGTCGATCCGTCCTCCAGCCACCTTCCTGGACTCACTACCAATCAGAGGTCCCGTGCCTCGGGCGGGTCTGACCCAAGTACCATCGGCCTTCTTCCGGGTTCGACCCACAGTATCGTTCCCTGAGCTCTCACACCGACCGAGTTCTTCGTCCATGTGTGAAAATCAATGAAACAACACTTTGAAGACAGGATATGATGAAATACTTACACACACGTTTACTGCAGGTCTGTTCAGTCTTCACTGACGTGGGACTAAAACTCATTTTTGTAATTGTTAATAGGCCGAGTCACTTATTGCTGTTGGGTGTGAGGAGTCTGAACACACGTTCGAATCACCAGCCGTCGTTTTAAAGTTATTACGACGGCGTCGCTTTCATCGCTGAGTCACAGAGCTTTGATCCATGTTTCCGCCCGGATGATGGCAGCTGACAAACCCACAGAGGAACACTGATTGGCTCCTCGGCGCGTCGCAGCATCAAGGTGATTCCTAGAAGCTCTGATAGTCATATTCCCACGACGCCTGCAGACTCCAACACGTCCAATAAACGGTGAATTAGACTTTAAGTGAGCTCAGTGCCTCATCTTCCTGTGATGCTGCTCAATGTGTAAACGACAATCAGACTGATGGTTTTAGTGTCAGCGCGGCGTCATTAACGTCAGACAACATGAAAAAAGTCTGTTATTACTTGTTTCAGGTGACATGAAGCCGAGAGCCCGGCTGGCTGGGCGCCATCAACGGGTCCAGATCCAACCGTTGCTATTGGACAGAGCTACGACCAATCGGACAAGAGAACGAGGCGACGTCATCAGAGTTCACTCTGGAGGAGAGACGATGGAGATGAACCTTACTTTGACAGAACCTCGCTTCCTGTCCGACGTCAGATCGACCCACGTGATTGGTCCAAACGGATTCTGTTCATGATTCACGAGCCACATGGATTTCCAGGTCAGGAGAAAACAAGAGGTCATTGGTGTCGTCACGGAGACTCACTCACACACTCTCGCGATGAATGAAAACCCCCACACAACGTCAGTCCTGACAACCGGAGAACTGACGACGTAGCAAACGTAGCACGTCTGACGTGTCCCTGAGCAGAAGCAGAGAAGATGTCCGAGCTGCTCCATGTCCTCATCGCTCCACCGCCTTTCAAACTTGTCTGTTCAGCCTCATTAGCGCCGTCCTGAATATTTAAACCGCCGAGGAAGAACAAGGCAGCGGACGAGAAAACGATCTGTTCCGAGAACGAAGTGGCAGAGTTTGAGCGCCGCCAACGGGCGAGGGGGGGGCAGCGTCAGCGTTCCACATGAAGCATCTATGGAAGAGGGGAGGTGAAAATTCCCGACCTCTGTCCCGAGTCATTTTACACTTTCACTGTTATCAAGGCCGTTCCTCCACTGGAGGAACTTCACTGTTCAAACCTTTAGGAACATACGCTTCATTGGCGGGCTGGGTGGGGGTGTCGCGCCCTCCCCCTAATGTGATCAGTCTGGGACAATTATGACAGCGGCTAATGGCATTAGGACCTGGTGACATTCGTTAGCCTGCACAGCGTCTGCACGGCTCTGAAGGTTGAAGGCCAGAGCAGACAGAGACAGCGCCTCCGGCTGGTCGGACGGGCAACTGCAGCGTTGTGTATTTACGTATATCTGCATGGTTCAGCACCCACTTCCTCTGCTTCTTCTTCTTCTGCTTTGTCTTGTCTGGTTTTGCTTTCTTCTTCTTTTGCACAAACAAAGCCATTTAAAGATTTCACATTTCTATCATTTTAACTGACATGAATTCATTCATTTAAAAAAAAAAAAAGAATCATAAAAATAATTAAAAATCCAAATGTCTAAATTTATCTAGAAGAATTACACCTCTGACATTCAAGGGTTCTTCAAATAAAATCAGCAATCAGCAGATGTTGGCCACGTGGAAATGTATGTCGATGAGGAAATCAGGAAAAGGATGGAGGTGGTAAAATGTTCAAACGGACCGCACAGTTCATACTCACAAAGCAAACGAGACGTCTGACAGTGAGTGATCGCAGAGAAAACGACGATCCGGAGTTCATGACACAACACGCCTCAGCTGAGCGTGTGTGTGTGTGTGTGTATGCGTCTGGAGAACACACACACACGTGAATAAAAGAGAAAAAGAATAAAGAGAAATGTATAGAAAATATTTGTTTTGTAACAGACTCAGCTGACGCAGGTTTAAATGAGGTGAAGGATCAGAGCGTCAACGCTTCATGGACGAAGCTCCAGTATAATGGAAAATCTGAAGTTGTCCACTGGGAATATGTTTAATTTCACTTGTAATCTGCCTTCTTCCTCTCCAGAGTGTCAATTAGACTTCACTTGATGTGTCCTTTATTGGCTCCGGCTCAAACTGTCGCCAACAGTCTGGAATCAGCACTTTGATTGGGTATTTAGTGCTTTGAAGAATGAAGCAGTCTCCTGTTTCTCCCGGTGTGGAAATGAAATAATTCCAATATTTTAAATTGCTTCATGATTGCTGAAAACTTCCTGAGTGAAACCTAATAAACCTGTGAGTCATTCAGAGAGGGTGAGCGCGTTCACTTCTCCACTGTTAATGGAGGAGTTTGATCAGCTTCAAACTTTGACATCAGCTACCCCAACTTTTCAAAGTACCTGTACATACCTGTAAGTACCCCTAGTACCTGTACATTCCTGTACGTACATGTATGTACCTGTATGTACCTGTATTTACCTGTACGTACCTTGTACCTCGTACCTTGTGGCCTGAGTCTTTCATCCGTGGCGTCCCAGGTGGAAGGAACGGGCCATTCTCAGACGGTACTTTGAACGTCTCGGGTCGATCACCGTCCAGCTTCGGCCATGTTTGTTTCGTGGATGTTTCACCTTGGGCTCAGACAGTGTTTGATTCCGGTTCAGGAACGGTTTAGATATGTCACGTCACTCCATTTTTCCCCCTGAGGACCATAACTGACACAATTCACATCACATCATTCTGGTCCGGTCTTAAAATGCTCTACGTCTGAAGAAGAAGCACCATATAAACTTTCTAGATCTTTCTATCATCTTCGTTGACGAATGACGAATCGCACTTGAGAACATCAGAACCAGAAACTAGCAGTGACACCAACATGGCTACATTGATTTTTAGTTGGCTTCAGTGTCCTGGAAAACATTCAACATAAAATTAACATTTTAGTCCAGTTTGAACTGAACTGAAATCATCCCATCATCTTGGTCTTTGTGACATTTTGGAGAGATCGTTTTCAGTAGATGTTTGTGGCAAATTTGGTGTGAGGCAAAACACAATTCTTTCGCCGCAGAGTCACTGGCACACACACACACACACACACACACACACACACACACCTCATTCATCAACGTGATGGCTGTTCACTGACCAATGTCTCGTCAGTCATGTGATGTGACACCGTCTTCCTGACAATGGTTTTTTGTTCTTATCATTTGTCATTTATCTTCTCTAACAGTCCCTTTTTACACATGTGATCTGTGAACAATGAGTCAATCTTCCTCCTCCTCTCGCAGGCCCTTCAGCTTTTTTCACTGCAGTTTCTTGTCTCCCTTCTGCTAATTTTGTGGGAAAATGTGTGTCCAAGAGTAACGAGATATTCATCAACAGCCATCTCCAGTAACCCATCCAGCACACAGTCAAATCCATCAGTCACAGTCCAAATCATGCTCTGCTCTCTGTAGAGAACGGATTCGCTTGGATTCTTCTCTCCACGTGTGTGCTAACACAGCCGACTCACTCTGGAGCCCATTGAACAATAATACAACGTGTCACGGTAATCTCTGTTTGTTTGAGCGTCTGCTAACAACTCCCGAGTGGACACTTTACTTCTAACTTGGCCGCATCAGGACCGGTTAGGGTCCATAAGCAAGTTCTTCTCCCCTTCACAGGACTGGAACACGGCCCAGATGTGGAGGAACACCTGGGACCACGGCTGAGATCGACGCAGACGCCGACGTCTCCAAAACGTCCACTGGCTACGAGGAGAAAACGGCTCCTGGACCCTGAGAAGTTGCAATTCACAGCCAAGTTGCGGTCATTACGGTAAAAGACTCAATGACAGGATTACCGTAATGACAGCAACATGGCTGTTGTCCAGCTCCTCCTTCACACCGTGCAGAGGAACCGAGTGACACTTCTCAGCTTTCAGGAGCCGTTCAACATTTTCTGATTGCACAAATAGTCACGGTACGGTTTAACAAGTATGAGCTGCGACGTCATAAAGAGAGAGAAATGATCAGATACAGGCTGAAGAAGAGGAGGGAGAGCGCTGGTATGAAGACCAGTCCACCTTCAGGCCAACTTCACTGCAGTGTGGCAGTTTCCACAGGAAGGACCATTTTTTCGGGAAAGAAGCTCAGCATGGTACTGATTAGTGGAGTATGAGGGAATGTTGGATTCTTCTTCTTATTCTTCACAGATACACGTGGGATGTTGTTGGTTTGACGTTTTCAACCAACTTTAAAGCATCAAAATCCCCAGGAATCTTCTGGAACAAACTGACGCATTTCTGTGGTTCATTATCTCAAGTGATGAGTCTGATTAAATGTACAAAACAAAGTTGCTGTTTTTTTATTCGTACACACACACAGAAAGAACTGGGATCGTCAACGTCGCCGCTGACACACACTCGACCGCGAGCCAGCTTCCTGTCTGTACCTCTGCTTCAGGTAACGGACTCGTCGCTCTTAGTCCCCCGTCCACTTTGACCTTCAGCCACCCACCTCCAGCATCTCTCCTCCTCCTCGCTGCCTTCATGTCTTCCCACGTCCTGCTCCCCTCAGTGTCTCTGATCATCGCTGCCGTCCCACGACATCCTCCAGGCGCCTCGCTCTGATGGGAGGCAGCTGTTCGTACATGTCGAATCCCAAGTCCGAGAGCTGCTGCGGCCGGCGGAACAGCAGCAAGTGTTTTCTTAACACCTGCATGTTCAGGACAGAGAGAGTCAGCTGGCGGTCGGATGTTCAGGTCGTGAACAGACGCGACGCTGCTTGCATTAATGCAGTACGAGTCGTTTACGGAACGAAACGGGCAAAGCAGCAACGCAACAAACACGAGAAACGGACCAAAGAAACTGACCATGAGCTGAGAAGACAGAAGAACAGACCAAAGGTTCTTGGAGCTACAACGCAGCTACGTGGATCCACTGTCAACAGAACGTTCCAGCGACCGTCCAGTTAACTGAGGCTCCAGCTGATTGGTCAGAACGTTAGCGACCGAATCGTCATCGGATTGAACAGGTAGAATCCTCTGGAACTTGTAGAAGCGATGGGACCGCTCAGACCGCTGACACTCGGACCTTTGGTCTGGACTTAAGACAACTAGTCCAGTTCAGCAAGAAGAGGAACGAGTTTGGAGCGGTGACAAAAAGGGGCTAAAAACCTAGTGCAGGGAGCGGCGTGTGCAGGTCAGAGGAAGGAGGCGGAGACGGGCTGAGAACAGCAGCGTACCTCATCAGTCAGGTGGAAGATCTTCCTCAGCATGTTCTGTCGAGCGGCTTCGACTTCCTGCAAAGGACGAGAACATCAGCTCCGCTGTACCAACAAACTGTGATGGATTCTGTTTATTGAAGCTTTCATTTAAAGAAAAAAGAAACATCTCCACCAGCCGTATCTTCAGACCCGCCAATGGTTTCAGCCTCATTTTAACATGTGTGAAGTCGGCTGGCGAACGTGCCGCGGGACATTAACCCCAACCCCTGGAGGGGTTAAATCAAAACCACACAGCTGTTTTTTGAATGAACACAGACTGTAGCTGCTTAGTTTCTGACGGACTTGACCCAGACAATATGCATGAACTACGATTAAACGGAGCGTTTTCTGCTAAACCAGCTGCAGCTGTAGCACCTTCGCTAACAAACGGCTGTAAAAAACAGTCAAACAGACTGAACAAACAGGATCATTCATCAAACATAAAGTGTGTCCGTCTGTTGAGTTTCTTTCCTTTGGTGGCACGTGTGTGTGTGTGTGTGTGTGTGGACGTACCTGTGCTGCAGCGTCCTGAGAGAAGATGAAAGTATTGACGTGCGACAGGGCCACGACATACAAGATAGGACACCAGCGAGGCTTCAGGGCCGCTGTCACCAGAGAGCGGAAGTAGAGCCGCAGCAGAGGGAGCGAGTCCTCGGGCGGGGAGGTGAAGCGCTCGATGGGGATGGAGAGCTTCAAATGAAAAGATGGTTCAGAACCAACGAGGAAACCTAAGAACCAGATCGGTCAAGCAGCCGACAGAAGAACTTCTTCACCTGCTCCAATGTGACTCCCAGCGACCTCAGCATCCCCACGTGTTCCCCGAACACGGCCAGCCTCATGGTGGCGCCGTACCTTCTCTGCAGGGGCAGGAGAACCCAGCAGCCGAACAGACGGTCCCCGAACGACACCGCTTCGTACTGAGTCACGAGGGCCGAGTACAGGTTGTGGAAGGAGGCCTGACCCGGAGGAGGGACGTCCAGGTCCAACGAGTCCAGCTTGGAAGGTCTGGTGAGCAGCCTGAGCAGACCCCAGGTCAGTTTCTGGACCGGTCTCTCCAGGAACAAGTCACTGGAACACAGGAAGACGCAGGACAGGCGGGCGAGCTTCGCAACAGGGGGGATCACCTGTAACAGAAATGAAAATCAAAAATTTAGATTAAAATAAAAAAAAACACCTACACAATTAACATTCAGACTGACATGATGGAAAATTGTATAAAAGCATTTAGCCGTACATTTCATTCAAATTAACATTTTAAAACAAAATTCAAATTCTGTCAAATGCAAGAACTATCATGATGAAATGGCGTTGGCGTTGGTGGAGCACAGAAGCAAATTTAATTCATTTGAAATTAGAAAAAATGAAATCAAGAAAAACTCTGTTGAAAAAAAAGTAGCAGAAAATGAATCGTGTTTTGGCGGATGTTTGCATACAGGACAGGATCTGAACCCTGGAACCGCCTGGAACGTGTGTGAGCACCTTCAGAGTCTCCTCCCTCCAGACCTCCAGCACCAGCAGCCACTGCAGACAGTGGGTCACCACCTGGAGAGCCCCCGGAGGAAGCTCCTCCACTGCCAGCGCTCCGCCCCCGCGCACCCCCGCTCGCTCGTACAGGCTGACGAGCGGGAGGAACGGCCAATCAGACGGCAGCGAGGGGCCCGCCAGCTCCGGTAGCAGGTGGGCTTTGACCCAGGGAGTGCGTCCGAAGAGGGCGTCCCGGGACACGAGCACGGACGGCTCCAGGTGGGCCAGGTGGGTTAGGAAGCAGCCGCGGATGGACGGCAGCTGGACGCAGGCCTCTCTGAGGAGCACGCCGACGGTTTGGAGAGACGGGGAGGCGTGGTGCCGCGTCTCCTCCTGCAGCTTCAGCTCGCCCAGCTCCACGGCTTCAGGGCCTCCGCTGTGACTTTCTCTGGGGGCCAAACTCAGCGTAACTGAACGATCCGGAACGTCACTTTAAGGAACAAGGGTCATGTGCCTGAAATCTGAGACACGCACTGAATAATTTAATCTGATTTGGAAAATTATATTAGAATTATGGCCCCGTCTGAGCAATAGTCACATGATGATGTATGAATCACGCATTATGTGCAAAAAACATTTTGGCCCCTCATTAACTGGGGCCTAGCATCAGGGAGTACCGTAATTACACCTCTACCTGGTGTGATGAAGGAGCCAGGAGAAGGAGGAAACGTCCATCGGTCCCTGGAGGATGGGAACAGCCATGTTGCTGTCATTACGGTAACCCCATTCACTCTGTTGCCTGAGGCTGGAGACTCATTACCGTAATGACAGCAGCTCGGCTGTGAAGTGCAACATTCAGGAACCCGTGGAGGTTTTCTCCTTCTCCTAGCGCCTCCTTCACACCAGGTAGAGGAACCGATCAACATTTTCTGACAGCACAAATAGTTACGGTATAATAATTACGGTACTCCAAAGAATGCTGGCGTTAATGCATTGCAGCGATACCGTCAGTGTTAAAAGGTTAAGTGCACACATGCATTCTAACAGGCTCAAAAATCAGGCTGGAATAAATCATTTCATCATAAAAAACTTCCATTCCAATTTCCAGAGAACCAGATGACGCACGTCAAAGGCTTCACGCTCCTTTTGGATCTGGAAACTCACGATATGAAGTGCTTGCTGAAGATGACGGTGGACAGCAGCTCGTAGGCCACATACTCGCTGCCAGGCAGTAACCATGGCAGGAGGACCAGCGCCACCTGGTGGTAGAGTGAGGCACGCTTGGCAACTTCAGGACAAACGGGAACCTGAGAAAAGTTGATGGAAGTGTTTGAGCTGACAGAAATAAACAGGCATTATGTACAAAAGGAACTAGAACTAGTTGAACACTTTGAAAAAGGAGGTTTTAAGACTCTGGAGTTGGAACTCACCGCTCGGTGTGCCAGCCGGAGCAGCAGGTAGATGAGGTGATGTTCATGACGGAGGAGCCAAGCTCTGGAGTGAGACAGTGTGGGCGCGGCGCCACTGCAGCATTCCAGGTAACCAATCATAGGCTCTGACAGGAGGAGACCAGTGAACTGCACCGAGAAGTCACCACACACTCCATGTTAGTGTGTCCATTTAAAAAAAAAAAAAAAACACGAGAAAAGAAGTCAAAGAGCTCAGACCTCCGCCAAGCAGCTCAAACCATACGGCGATTTCCACCCACTGTTGTCACCCCCCATTCATTTGATCTACTCTAAGATATATTGTACTTCTTTTATTATTCATTTTATATACCTTATTACACAAACTACGAACCATGACCTCCATTTTTTTCTTTTTCTTCATCATTTTCCTTTTATTTTCAATGGTAAAACATCAACCTTTGGGTTAACAGACAGACCCACTAACCACTGGGCCACAGAGACAGTCCACTGCTGTTGCTGTGGCGTTCTAGACACAGATGGTGAAAATGTTCCAATGGATCCAGATGGTTCCAGAAGACGACCAACATTTAATCATCTGGTCGTGGTCCCTTAGTAGCAGTTACTCTACATTTCATCACAATACAGTCACAACTTTTTAAGTTGTGTTGCTGACAAACAGAGAAACACGGGCAAAGAACCTCCTTGGTGGAGGTAAAAGCAGAGAGTGAAACCCACCGTGTTGATGAGACCTTTGTGGATGTTTGTGATGGTGTCCACCAGCAGTGCCAGGCCTGTGAGAAGAGGGAAGGGAGAGTCGGCAGCAAGCAGCCCGGGACGGTCCCTCCATCCTGGGCACGCCAAACCAGGGAGACTGGCTGCGGGCTCCGGACGCAGGCGACCGGACGGATCACTGCAGACAACTGAGGAGCACCTGGTGGGAGAAAAGTAAAAAGGAAGGAAGAGGAATGACAAATAGGAAGTAAAACACACAGCTTGAATGCATGAGTAGCACCGCATCATGTGTACTTGAGTTTCTTCATCCGGTCCTCGAAGACACTGTGGGAAATGAGAGGGAGCAGAACTTCAGACGTCAGCTGCTCCAGTTCCTGAAGGGTTTCCACCGGGTTGAAGCAGTTCTGAGGAAGACGGAGGCATTAGCATACAAATGTCACCACAGTAACCTTTGAACACTGACGCTTTCCCACCTGTCTGGACAGCTGATGGTAATGAGCCTCTAAGTAGAGCAGGTAGGCTGGAGTCAGAGTCAGGCTGCTGTCTCTATCAGCTGGCTGATCAAGGCTCCTCACAAAGCTTTTCAAATGCCCCAACAAGGACGTCTGCAGCCCCGTGACGTGACCCCACGACACCGGGGGAGGAGGAGGAGGAGGAGGACACTCTTCCCCCTGGGAACTGGGGAGTGAGGGAACAGGAAACAGTCATTAATACGGCGGAGGACTTCCATGGGTCAGAGCAGGTTCTCCGTACTTGACCATCCCAGCCTGCAGCTCCTGGTGGCACCCAGCAGTGTGTGTGACCTGCGTGAGCAGGCACACGAGGGCCAGAACCCGCTGGAGCTGCAGAGGCAACAGAGGATCCGAGGGCGCCAGCACTCCGTGAACGGACTGCAGCCCCTTCACCACAGCGGGATACACGTCTCTGGAGAGCAGGGATCACAGCACCGCTGTAACACACACACAGACACACAGACACACACACACACACGGTGTGCCTTAGGTTCGACAATCCACTCACATGTACAAGTCGCAGGCTTGTCCGTAGGCGGCCGCCACGGCCCACAGCCTGTGGGCCTCCGTGGTGATCCTCAGGGCCTCCTCGGGCCCCAGCGGCAGCTCGCTGGGCTCTGCACTCAGCAGGCAGGACAAACGCTCCCTCACGCCCATAGAGTTCAACTGAGGGGGGCACAAATGTCACAACCAAAGGCCAAGTTATACTCCTGCGTGGAACTCTGTTGAGTGTTTCTGTGTTGAATACGCCGTAGATACGACACGACAGCCGATGCAACTTCACCTCATCCCGTCATATTTGACACTTACCAGTCGGGCGCAGACGTGTCTCCCAGAGGTAGATAAAACTCTGAGGAGCTTCACGGCGCAGGCCAGCGGGTGTCCATAGACGGACTGAGGGAGAGGGGAGGACGTCCAGGACGCGGGAAGGAACTCTGACATCACTGTCTCCATCAGGCGAGGACAGTCCACCACCTGAGAGCCGATAAAACCCAGACGTGAGAAGACGTGCACGATCCACGCCGCCGAGAAGCAGCAGAGGTGTTGACACCTGTGTGGAGGAGGAGGTCGAGTGCCGAGCAATGCGGGTCAGGACCTCCAGGATGTCCTGGACAACCTGAGGAGACGGTCGCACCACCTCAAGGATGTAACGCAGCCTGGGCAGCAGTTTCATCCTCAGCAGACCCTGAAGGAGTCACCAACAAGGAAACCAGACAGACTTCAGCCTGCGCCAGTACGTAGGATGTGATGGGGGGTTCTGGTTTTTCACCTTGACGACGTCCTGCCTGGTCACGTCATAATCCGTCTTCCTCTCTTCCTTCTCTTTGGCTGTCTCCTTCAGACTCTCATCCAGCCCCTCATCCTCCTCATCCTCTTCCTGAGCGGACGGCAGCAGAGGGAAGGAGGCCATCCCACGGAACCAGGAGAAGGTGCAGTCCAAACACTCCTGAGAGACGACACAAACCTCTGAGGAACCCGACAGACTGACTGAACTGAGCACTGAACCTCTGATCGCTCAACGGGTGTCAACGTCCTTTCTAAATTGAGAAGTCGCCTCGGATTACTGTAATGACAGCAACATGGCTGCTGTCAACTCTCAGAAACCGATCATCATTGTCTTTTTTTCCTTTATTTTTTTCTTGTTTTCTTTATTTATTGTATTAGTATTGTTTATCTTTTTATGTTATTACGTGTTTATTTGTTTTTTCTTCTTTAATTTTTTTCTTACTTTTTGTTTTTCTTTGCGTTTGTTTTTTTTTCTCCTTATTTTTTCAGTTTTTCCAATTTTCCGTTTTTCTTATTTGTTTTGTTCTAATTGCTTGGCTTATTCTTTCTCTTTTGTTTTAATTGTAATCTTGAATCAGTTACAGTCATTAATTACGGTAATCCCCTTCGCCCTGTTGAAGCTGGTGAGTCATTACCATAATAACAGCAACTGGTCTGTGAAGTGCAACTTGTCAGCTTCCAGGAACCAATAGATATTTCCTCCTTCTAGCTCCTTCTTCAGCAGGAATAGGAAACGAGTGACACTTCTCAGCTTTCAGCAATCGTTTTCAAATAGTCATGTAATTACGGTAATCCAAAGTATGCCTCCAGTAAAGGGTGGACTGACTCGAAACACTGAGACTCGTCTTACTTCATCCTCCGGACACACTAGAAGAGCTCTGAGCGCGTGCACGGCGGCAGACATCACTCCCTCCACGCTGTCGTCCAGGGCAAAGCGCAGCAGGAAGGGCAGGCCGGCATCCAGCAGCGTGGACAACACGCTGCCTCTCAGAACGGACGCGTACTCCCCAGCACGTGTCTGCAGGGTGGACGGGAGGTCAGTGGGGTGACCGCGGACGCAGTAGATACGTCTGAGACTGGGTTTGTGAGCGTGTGCGTACCTTTGTCAGGATGTTTGCTACGGTGCTGAGAGCCAAAGTCCTCTGCTGGGTGAGCTGACTCCGAGACAGCAGGAAGAGTTCCTGCAGGGAGTAACCTGCCCGCTGAGAGGGGGCAGACACACACACACACTCTCTCAAGAGCAGCAGAAATACTGCACAACTTAGAAGCTTTGATCCAGCAGACTTTGGAGTACCGTAATGACTTGATTATTTGTGCAGAATCAGAAAACGTCCAGTTGTTCCTGAAAGCTGAGACGTGTCGCTTGGCTCCTCTACCTGGTGTGAACATCATCGGTTCGTGAAAGTTGACGAGTTGCACTTCACAGCCAAGTTGTCATTACGGTAATGACTTGCTGGTTTCCGGCAACAGAGCCACTGGGATTAGCCTAATGACAACAACATGGCTGTGAAGTTCAACTTCTCCTTCTCCAAAACGTTGGAGGCTATTTCCTTCTTCACACCAGGTAGAGGAACAGAGTGACACTTCTCAGGAATCCATGGACGTTTTCTGATGGTGCAAATAGTCTTGAAATTACAGTACTCCAAAGAATGCTAGCGTGAATGTAGCACCGGGGATATCGTCAGTAAACACTGCTGACCTCTGGCTCCTCCCCATGGTGGTGCAGACCCAGGTGGGTGGGCAGATCCTCTGTCGGGGGGATTAACGTCCCGTTAAAATGGAATCGTGCCTGCATGGCCTGCGAACAAATGAAAACACTCAATGCGTTGGTTCAGTGAGTTGACATGAAGGAGATCCAAGGAATGAGTGTGTTTACCTGTTTGGTTGTAGTTTTTCTGGGAGCAGGCAGGTCGCTCATCCACGCCAGCTTCTCCGGCTCCAGCTTGTCCATGTGGACCCATTCCTTCTGAGGCTTCACCGGCAGCTCCAAGTCTTTTATACAGTCTATGGGGAGGCCATAGGAAGGGGGTGGTTGACACAGCTGATTTAAACCCGTGACGAGGTCGGAGGAATGAAACTCTGACGGCATCGCACCGATCACAGCAGCTGATGGCGATGGTCCCTCCTCCTCCTCCTCCTCCATCTCCACTTCTTCGTCTTTGTGAGCACCACTACAAGAGTCGGATTCTGCACCGCATCCTTCGACACATGTGTTCTCCTGGCTGCTTCGGCCCTCAGCGTGTTTGGAAGAAGACAACGGGATGTTCTGGGCTTTGCGCGATCGAACAAACTCCACCAGTCGAGGATCTGGGATGGAGAGATAAAAACATTCAGCAAAATGAAAACGTATTTCATTCCTCACAGACGACGGCTTCATTCCCTCAGACAGATGATTTTTATGAAAATAACATCAGCGGTTGCTCTGGTGATCATCAGCGGTACTTACCGAGCTGAGATAAGAGTTTCTTCTGCTCCTCTAGTATCTCAGCCTGTGACATCTCCTGGAGTTTGGCCTGGTTCTCCCTGTGGATCCTGTCGGTCTCCTCTGATCCATCTAGGCCCTCAAGTCCCTGACCGGACACCAACCTCGGCCGTGAGCCCCTAGCTGGCTCCGCTGAGTGGGGCGAGGTGAGAAATGACACATCCGCTGTGACGGCAGTGGCGCCCCGGTCCGTGTCTGTACTCGTCTCGGCGGCGTCCGACCCGCAGAGCGCCGTCGTCTTTCCCTCCGTTTGTCGCTGAGCTGCGAGCTGCCGAGCGAAGATGCTCTTTTTCCCACTGACCAACGGCAGCGGCACCTGAATGACGACACAATTCATTTCATATACTTGAGCTTTAGTGCTGTCGTCATAGCAACAACAATTCACTCTAATGTCCAGTGAGTTCATGCCGGTAAATTCTCCAGTTTACCTGAGAGCTGGCTGCTGAGCGGTGTAAGACTTTGGGGAAGGACACACCAGTAAATGCTGGGAGAGACACGGGAGCTGAGCTGGTGTCTCGCTCCTGTACAGGAAAAGAAAAATGTTAAAAAAACTTTAAAGCAACACAGCTTTCACTCAGCAAAAATCTAAATCTTACTTATTTGTCTTACTTTTACAGTTGACGTGTCCTACTCTAAGTGTTAAGACTTTTTATGACTACAAATGAGACATTTTGAGGAGAAACGAGACATGAGTAGGATCCCGAGTTGCTGCAGTGCACTGAACATGTTCCTCTGTGGTATGAACCTCATCACCAGCAGCTACTTACAACGATCCTGGAGAGAACGGCACTGATGTGAGTGTCATGTCGGTCCAAACACGCGCCTGCGTCCTCATCCTCAAAGGTGACGCGGCCACCTTTGAAGCGAGACTTCTTCGGCGGTGCCGGCGTCAGAGAAGGAAGCTGGTCTGGAAGATCTGCAGGAAAGAACTGATTTGTTGCTGACCACACATGTGCAGCGTCTCATGCTGAGTCACAGTAAAACATTCCAATGTTGTCGTTGATGAAGAAAAGCAGACGTTAACCTTCTATGGTGACTACGTCCCTCTGACTGCCTCCATTTTCAACTGGCTGCTCCCCTGCTCCTCCTCGCCCCGCCTCGCCTCGTCTCTTGTCAGGACGACGGACCACGCTGGCCGCAGACCGAGCACCAGAGGTCAGAAACTGCTCCTGCTCTCTCAGGAGGTCGGCCTCCGAGTCGGTGGGTTTGGGACGCTGCAACATCCCACTAAAGGACACAGACATGGATACGGAGCGGTTTTGTCCAATGATTAGCATATGTCATCACTTCAGCATGAACCCAGCCAAGTGTCTAAGTCTATTCTGAGCGCAGTTGAACCCCACATAGGAACGTTCCTGCTTGGGGGACCAGTGATGTTTCATGGAGACCACAACTGGATGGGACCAGTCAAAAACGCAACACTTGAGCTTCTGAATGAGCAAATTCAAATCGTCTTCTTTCCCATTACTATGAGCTCATCTCTTCTAATTATCTATCAGACTGAAGGGTTATAGCTTTATCTAGAAGACCATAGGAATTTACATCAATAGACAAGTGAATTTGTTCATGAAAAAGAAACTCAGAATAGCGATGAAACTCCTCACTAAATGGACAAATAACCTGTCTATGCATACATATGTTGCAGAGATAGCTTCTTGCCGTCATTCACGGACCTTACACTGGATTCATGCAGACACGACGTGTTAGCTGGTTGCTAGTTTAAAACAATAATAAAAACAATACAATAATAAAAACACACACAGTAATACAGTTCTTCGTGTGTTATAAATGCTGTTTTGGTGCTGCTGCCTGACCTGCAGTTTTCCGGTGGAGAACTCAACTTCTCGTGCCCGGAAGACTAGAGGAAACGCGGAGGATATTTGATGTGACACACACCGGATGTTTCAAAATAAAACGCGACTAGTTTCAATAAACAAATTAACATTCGGAACGTTTGTTCCTTTTTTTAAATACATTTAGAAAACCTGAAGCATTTACTGCACATCATCTTCGTGTTTTTATTTCATTGTGTCTAATTTCTATTGTCTATTGTTTTAATACATAATATTGTGTTTGTGTGTGTGTGTGTGTGTGTGTGTGTGTGTGTGTGTGTGTGTCTGTGTGTTTGTATGAGAGAGAGAGAGAGAGAGAGAGATGATAACATGAACG
>CAAKHB010002384.1:20234-37861 GCA_901007665.1 Aeoliscus strigatus
TGTGTGTGTGTGTGTGTGTGTGTGTGTGTGTGTGTGTGTGTGTGTGTGTGTGTGTGTGTGTGTGTGTGTGTGTGTGTGTGTGTTTTAAACTTACAGGAAGTGCACCACAAATACAAACGTTTCTTATTCTTATCTCTTTTTGGGGTGAGAAACGTCCATCTCTCTCTCTATCTCGAAAGTTGATGAATATTTTGGGCAAAAGGCTTGTGTGACAATGTTATGATGTAACAATACTTTTAAAAATGTGTAACAGCACATTTTTAAAAGTCTTGTAATATCCCCCAATAGTATGTACATCTGTAATTTAGCATTTCCAAGTAATCAGTGTTGTCTGATTGGTTACTTTTTTAAAATAATTTTGCATCAGTGTGTTTTTGTGTGTGTGTGAGGAAGAGAGACAGAGAGAGAGAAAGAGAGAGACACAGAGAGGGGGGGGCATAATGCTTCTTTTTTTCTGCAATGTCATGATCAAAGAGCTTCCATCATGTGTGCTCAGTGAAACGTACCAGTGATCCGCTTTCAGGCTCCAGATTAGACAGGTGCTCTCAATGCAGCACTCAGGACCGACGCTGCAGGGACAGAAGAAAAATCATTTCACAGACAGCTGCTGTAGTTTTACAATAAGTGTGTGTGTGTGTGTATGTCAGTCAGCTGTGGACGCAGTGAAATCACTTCACATGACATCTGCTGTAAATCAGGTGCATCTCAGCCAGTTAGAATATCATCAAAATGGTGATTGTTTTCTGTGAATCAATTCAAAATGTGAAACACATATTTAGGATTTTAAGTTTCTTAGATACTGAATTTGACGTTTTCATTAGCTGTAAGTTATAATAAAAAAAGAAATAAACGTATGTATGAAGATGTGTTTCACATTTTGAATTGATTCAAATTTTTTTGGGATGATATTCATTTATTATGACGCACCTGTAGATCTGATGCAAAGTCTGATATTCAATAGACGCACATATATGGCACTAAACGTAAGTTAAGGGACCATGAAACTGATTCAGTTCAATTCATCAGGTGACCAATGTGGATGATGATCACCGACGTCCCATGACAGCAGAGGCCTTCTATGGCAGGCTTTATCCTCTGGGGACCATGAAGATCTGTCAGATAGTGTGACAGTCCACTGAGATGGTGCAGTATTTTGCAGGATAAGTACAAAGTGCTGGTGACAACAGGAAAGATCAGAGCTTGGATCCTTGGACTGACCGATGAACGTGGGACCAGTTCAGTTTGTTCAAACTCTGAGGGCTGCGTCCTCACTGCTTCACTGAGTTTGTTCCATAAATAACTGAGGCCGAACAAACGTGACGTCTCCACGGCGGAGTTGGCGCAGTAATGGACGGCTCGTTGTCAGCCTGAATCCTTTCAGGAGGCTGACAGCTCAACACGACCTCACAGGAGAGAATCACACAAAGTTTTAAGGAGTTAAACAGGAACTCTGGAACGTAAACAGCTTCAGGCTGAAACGTCTCTGTCCCTCCACCCTCTAAAAAACAAAACATCCAGGCCTCAGACACACATGAAGGACAGAGGAGTATGTGTTCCTCATGTTGTGGTGACATACATGTCTGTACACACTCACATTCGAGGTATTTGCCTCCTTTTTAGGAGCAAAAACCAAAATCCCATTAATAAAATGATGCATTTCAGTTTAAAATTAAATCACCAGGAAATTACTGAATGTCAGTGTAACGTGTGTGTGTGTGTCCACCTAATTTTTTCCTTTAATTAGCTCCTATATAAAAACTGACACCAACCATGTTACTGTCATTACGGTAATCCCATTCGCTCTGTTGTCGGAATCTGGTGAATCATTACCGTAATGACATCAAGTTGGGTGTGAAGTGCATCTTCTCAGCTCTCAGAAACTGACATTGACATTTCTGTGCCAACATTTGTGTAATTAGGGTATTCCAAAAGAAGGCCAGCGGGCATGTACCAGCAGTGATACTGTTGGTGTTTAAGAGTTGAAAAGGAAATATGAGAAATGTCCAATTATTATTATTATTATTATTATTATCATACAAGGCTAACCTGAACCTGAACTCTCTACATACGACTGTTTGCACATGGAGCGAAACATCGCCTTCGTACTCTTTTTGATCCTCTTGGGTCCGTCAGCTGTGGCATGCAGCCTCCTGATTGAATTCTTCGGTTTGATTCACTGCGTGCTTACGTATGGAGAAGCTCAGCGATTTATAGCGCAGCATTAGCATTTCTGCTATTGGTCATAATTTGTCTGCCACTTTCCCGGGGCTCATTACTCAGAGTGCTTCTTCTTCCTCTCTCTCTCTCTCTCTCTCTCTCTCTCTCTCTCTCTCTCTGTCTCCACCTGCAGCAGCGGCCAGCGAAGCAGTCCCTGGGCGCCTGCGTCTGCCGGGAGTCTCACTGGCGCTGCCTGCTGCTCAGTCTGCTCATGTACAGCTGCCTGGGCGCCGTGGTGTGGTGTCAGCTGACCCGCGTCACCAAGATCAGCTTCAACTCCGCCCTCACCTCCACCTTCACCGCCTCCTTCACCTCGTCCCTCCAGGGGGCGCCGGGGCTCGGCGGCCACTCCATGATCTACCATGACAGCCCCTGCTCCGACGGCTACATCTACATCCCCATGGCCTTCCTGCTCATGCTCTACGTGCTCTACATGGCCGAGTGCTGGCACTGCCGCGCCCGCAACGAGCTGCAGTGCAAAGCGGACGTGGACAGCGTGTATGAGCGCGTGCTGCGGATGCAGCGGGCCTGCCCCTGCATCTGGTGGAAGGCCATCAGCTACCATTTTGTTCGGCGTACACGGCAGGTGACGCGCTACCGCAATGGGGACGCCTACACCACCACACAGGTGTACCATGAGAGGGTGAACACACACGTAGCCGAGGGCGAGTTCGACTACAGCCGGTGCGGGATGAAGGACGTGTCACTTGAACTCAAAGGTCTGGAGGGTCATCCGGCGACTCGCCTGCAGTTCACCAAATGTTTCAGCTTCACGGAGGCTGGACCGGAAAACGAGTACCTCAACCAGCGCGCCAGGTTCTTCTCTGAAGTTGAGGGTTTGGACGACTACATGGAGGCCAGGGAGGGGATGCAGCTGAAGAACGTGGACTTCAGAGAAAGCCTGACCGCCTACGTGCACCCGGACAACATGCCGTGGTACACGTCCCGGACGGCCTTCTGGTTGGCCGCGGCCTTCATGCTGTCGTGGCCTCTGCGCGTGCTGACCGAGTACCGAACCGCGTACGTGCACTACCGTGTCGAGAAACTGTTCGGGTCGGACTACAGCCGCAGCAGCCCATCTGCTGGAGGCGGGCACAGAGGCTGCACGGTCCCCAGAGTCAACACGCTGGACAGCACCGAGATGGAGTGGCACATACGCCGCAACCGCCAGATGATCCCCAGCTACTCGGAGGCCATGCAGCTGAACGGGAGCGCTGCGGACTCCAACTCGTTGCTCGACACTGAATGCACCACCTCCACCACCAACTGCCACCTGCTGGACTGCAGCAGCCCCAACACCCAGAGCTACGGCACGCTGCACAGCCGGTCCGAGTGCGAGCAATGCGGCGAGCAGAGAGGACTGGGGACTGGGTGCCAGGGGAGGAGGAGGACCGTCACCAGCTCCAGCTGCTCGTCCATCTTCTCCTGCCGGGGGCCGCCGTTCCAGTCTCGCCTCTCGTCTGACACGTCTCGTCTGTCTCTGTGCCGGGTGTACGGCTCCCATCGCACCGTGGCCCTGTGGAGGAGCCGCAGCAGCACCCTGACCGACCCGTGCTGCCGCTCAGACTCCGGCCAGCTCAGCGACAGTCCACCCACGTACAGGGACGCCAGCTTCTTCCCGGTTCTCATCGTGCCTCCGTCTGAGGATGGGAGGGACGGGCAGCGTCACTACGTACGGAGAGGGTCCTCCTGTGTGGAGACAGCGCTGTGATGTTGGACGGTGGAGAATAAACTCTTTAACACCGACAGTAGCGTTCAAGATACATTCACGCTAGCATACTTTGGAGTACCGTAATGACACAACGGTTTGCACAGATATTTTCAAACGGTTCCTGAAAACTGAGAAAGTGCACTTCGCACCCCGGTTTGTCATTACGGTAATGACTCGCCAGCTTTAGGCATCAGAGCGAATGGGATTACCGTAATGACAGCAACATGGCAGTTGTCAACTTTCAGGAACCGATGGACGTTTCCTCCTTCTTCACACCAGGGAGAGGAACGAGTGACACCTCTCAGCTTTCAGGAACCGTTCAATGTTTTCAACGCAAATAATCACATAGTTACGGTACTCCGAAGTATGCTCGCACCAATGAAGCACCGGGAATACCGTCTGTGTTTTTATGTTTCTGACGTGGACCCTATGCAGTCGTCAGTGTTTTCACTTTGTTTACTCCAAGCAATAGCGACTGAAAGTGTGCGTCTCTTGTTACAAGATCGGCATAATTTCATGCTCACTTTTTGGTCGGTTCTATGTCCTCAGCTAACACGGAAGTCCCGCTCAGAGAGCTGGGAAAGTCTCGTGATGCAAACAGTCCAATCACAGTCCATGTAGCCCAGACGCATAGGGACATTTCTTTCGCTGTAGTCAAGGCGTCCACGCTGACCCTACGCCATAGACATGTCGCCGATTTGATGCAGAAACATAATTTGGGCTTTAGTCTGACTTGCTAAATGAAGCAGTAAATTAAACTGTGAAGGGTTGTTGAGACACTTCATACCCAACACTGCATGGTCTGAGCATCTTTTTCTTGTAGTTTTTTTTTTATCTTAAGAAACAAAACATCATCAAACCATATATGTGACTTAAAGTAAATCAGCAGACAGAAACTGAGTAAGAAGAATTCAATGTAAAAATGAGAAGGTGCATGTTGTCGTCAAAGGTTTTATTTTTTTACTTCAGACAAGCCAAATATTTTTTTTCTTGATATGTGGTGACACTGTCAGATACTTTGTCCTCAAAACTCACTGCACCTCTGTCCCCCAATACCAGTCCACATGAAGAAACATTGTACAAACATTCAGAAATCACATCCGCTCCCACCTTTGACATCCTGAGTGGTGAATCTCAAGCATGTTGGACTGAAATACTAGCATTTTATGTCAAAAGAGAGAACAGGAATCATTTTAAAAAAACACTGAAAAGTATCTGTTGCTTTCGTAATCAATAATATTTTAGCTTTTTTTTCATAGTACAATATATTAAACAGACAGGATTTAAAACTATTATTATTATTATTATTATTATTATTGAACTGAAGTCATTATTTTGTCCAGATGTTAAAAACTGTATTTCTGAACCTGTTTGAAATAAAGATAAAATGCAAACATGCATTGTATTTGCACGTAATTCTCACATGTTCAATAAAGGTTTGAGTTCAAAGTTAATATTTGAAATAATGGACAGGTCCACACAGGGAAGACACACTACCCTGATCAGAGTATACCTTTGTGATGAGTAGTATCACACTATATTTCAGTAGAGTGTGACATTTCTCGTGATGTATTTCTCGATGTTGGCCACAGGGTGTCGTTAAGTCCAAAATTCACATCAAATTGGTTTCAAGTTTCTTTTTTCATTTTGTCTCATGTTGCTGGGTTAAATCGTTCTGTTATGAAGAACTGAAGAAGCTTCTCGGATGAGTGTCGAAACGTCTTCAGGTAAACCAGAAGTCCAGTTGCCTACGATTTAACCCAGCAAGATTCCATGACCTGGATGACTGAGAAGCTTCACAGACATTTTGTCTCATGGTGTCTTCAAGTCTTCATCTAATTCAATATTTATTGACGTAATCTAATTCATAGGAATCTTAACCGATCATTCAACCAATTCAACCAATCTGAGAAAGTTGTTTTACGGTGGATTAAGGTGATAGTTCCAGTTCAAATGTGAGAAATATGAATCGTTAGACGTAAAACTTTTGTTTAAGGTACTGTGTATATATTATATACATACACAGAAATGTATTAAATGATTTGCGGACTACATTATTATTATTGTTGATAATAATGTAATAATGTACTAATATTTATTAATTATATTACTACTACTATTATTATTACCATAATTATTCGTAGTAGTATTAGTATGAACAATCATAATAATAAATCGGTGCGTTTTCCTCTCGATGATTAAAACCGCTTTTATTCCAAATGATTGTACCCCAAAACACGTCCAAAGCATACATTGTGAAAGGGCGTCAGACTATTTTAACATAAACGGTTGCAAAAGAAGACCCAAAAAAGAAAAAAAAGGAAAAAAAACGCAAGAAAAAGCGCGCCTGCATCCCACTGACGTCACATCCTGCGCGCGGACATACGCTAGCGGAAGCTAACAGCTCAACTCCTGTCAACTGCAAACAGCCCGGAGCGTCAACACCGGTGTGGGAACCGTCCGTCCGGTGAAGAGTCGGTGACGGGTGGAAGGTTCGATGTGACGCCTCACCGGACTGACCGAGAGCAGCAGGAGCAGCAGCAGCAACAGCTTCCCGGTTCCCCGTCCGAGCGCTCGGTGGTCGACGTCCGTGACGAGATCGGGTCGATGTGACGACGAGCAAGTTCCCACAAGTTGTGTCCGTAGCATGAAGTTCAGCCGCCGGCGGTCTCCCGGTGACTTTATCTGTGGAGCAGTTTGGCCGCGATGAAGCTGCAGTGCGACGTGGAGGTCGTGAACCGGTTGTTGCCCTCGTTCGGGATGAGGAGCCGCGGAAAAGGGGCGAGAGCGGTTCTGTCCATCGGGAAACATCCGGACAAGACGGGTCAGCGCGGCGGCGTCGTCTACATGATGATCTGCACCGCCAAGGACCGAGCAGGCTCCAAGTACAAGGTGTGTGTGTGTGTGTGTGTGTGTGTGTGTGTGTGTGTGTGTGTGTGTGTGTGTGTGTGTGTTCACAGATTGACAAACTCCAGCTTCACACAGCTGTGAGACGGAGAATCATTCAGTAAAACCTCACACTATGGCCAGTTGCTGCCGCCACCACGGATTTCAGTGAAATCCTCAGGACATTCTGATCATGGGACAAGGATGAACTATTGGTAGTGTTCTGGAACCATCTGGATCCAGGAATCTGTTGAAGGATTCTTTATTATTCCGAGGTAGCGTCTGTGTCTAGTACTCCATTAATAGTCAGATTTCTTGGCCTCAACGATCCAGGATCCATTGTCTGTAGGTTCTCTGATATATCAAAATTCGATCCAGATCCTGACTAAATTCTGGAGCCTATGATCCACAACAGGAAATGTTATGGTGCTGGTGGATTTTCAGGCACCTACTGAAGATAAAAGACATGGACTGAAACCAGATTGTAGCTGAGTCTGCTGACTCAGCAGGAACAGATTTGTTGGACTTCAATAGTTGTGGAGCTGGAGCCAGAAGAAAACCACCATTAGATTAATAGTGAATTTATTAGTCCAGAACTAAAACGGTATATAAACAGTGTATATCCAAATGGTCAGGGATGTTTTCTTCGTTCAAAGAATCTACTATAATGTACCTAAAATAAAGTTATGCAGATTCATATTTGGTGTAAAAATATAAAGACATATTGTCTGGAAATGAGCTGCTAGGTGGTCTGTGCTCTCAAAGATTTACTAGTTTGAAATATATTGGTGCTGACTTGGTGGCTGAGCTCATCCAGTCTGACTCAGGCTAAATCAACTGTGAATAAATTCATACTCTGGCAGAATTTTCCATGTGTTTTGTTCAGTCATCTGGTATTTTTTCATTATCATCTTTTTTTGAAGACCTGCCGAAGAAACTATCTCTATAAAAACATTAAATCGTATATAAAAGTGTAGTATAGTAAGGTTTAATTTACTCAACAGTACAGAAAACATGTCACCACCACAGTAAAACATGATGGTTATATCGAGCCAGCATTTAAATTACGTTGGAATGAGATCCTGTGTGAACTTGTCGAGTGAGTGAATCACCGTAACTCGATGCGGTTTCACTCTTGATGTTGTGAAATGGATTTTTCCACTTGTGTTGACAGATTTTTTTTTTCTCACACATACAGCTACGAGACAACATAGAGAAGTTCTTCACCTGGTTCGTGGAGGAAGGGAAGGCCACCGTCAGGTTGAAGGAACCCGCTGTGGACATTTGTTTGAGCAAGGTACGACATCCAGCATTGGTGTGTGACCCAGTCGAACAAATCCGTTGTGTCTGAAACCGGCGGGGACAATTGATCCCCACGACCAGACACACACACACACACACACACACACACACACACACACACACACACAGACTCCATTGGAGGCTCATTGTCTCGGGCGGCTGCTGATCCCTGGTTGTTGTGAGGCAGTTGTGGCCTTTCACCTGGATTCTGACACATAAACACACAACAGCATGTTCATGTGTAAAACTGGCTCCAGCTAGTGCATCAACCAATCAACCCCATGTTGTTACTGAATTGTATGCTAGTAGCCTGACTGTCATTTTAAGCCTTTAACACAGACGGCATACTTTGGAGTACCGTAATTACACGACTATTTGCACTAAGAGAAAACGTCAAGCGGTTCGTGAAAGATGAGAAGTGGGGTGAAGAAGGAGTTAGGAGAAGGAGAAAACATCCATTGGTTGTTGTTGCTGTCATTACGGTAATCCGATACGCACTGTTGTCAGAAGCAGGAGAGTCATTATGGCAGTGACAGCCACTTGCATGTGAAGAGCACCTTCTCCACGTTCAGGGACCGATGGACATTTCCTCCTTCTCCTAGCTCCTTCTTCACCAGGTAGAGGAACCGAGTGACACTTCTCAGCTTTCAGGAACCGTTCAACTTCTTTTGATTGAGCAAATAGTCACGCAATTATGGTTCTCCAACGTATGCTAGTGTGACTGTATCGGCAGGGATATCGTTAATGGGTTAAACCAGCTTTGACTGGTGTTACATTTTGTCTATCCTGAGTCACACACTTATTTTTATTCCCGCCAGCATGAAGTCGGTCATTTTCTCTCAAGAAAGTGGGTCAGCTTATTTCAACCAGTGAATTTAGGTCAGGTGGTTCGATCATGTCGGAGGACATTGTCAGGGAGCTGTCCATCCACTGACGTACGGTATTCTTCACAGGCTGACGCAAACAGCTTGAAGAACTTCCTGTCGGCAGCTCGTCTGGCCGACAAAGGAAGTGACACAAGCAGTCTTCCTCTCTCCACGCTCACCCCTGTTCGCGCCAGAGATGTGGAGCAGCCCAAGAAGAAGCTGAGTATCGTCTCCAAGAAGGACTACCCCCTCACGTCTAGCTTCCCCTACTCACTGGAGCAGCTGCAGGTGTCCTACTGCAAACTGTCCCGTGTGGACATGCGGATGCTGTCGCTCAAAGGTAGACGACTGACGCGTTCCTTCCTGAAATACGATGGAACGTCAGAGCTATTGCATCTATAGGCTTCCTCTTTTTCAGAGATTGAGATAGTAACCTCAAGTCAGGTCAGCTGCTTTCACTGACTTGTGTCGTTTGTCACTTCATCATGGATCAGACAGGTATGAGGCTCAGAGTTCTATCAAATGTTAAAAATTATGTTTCACAAGTCTTTGATTTCTGTTCCAGAGGATTCTACCTGTTCAGTCACTTGATAAAGGTTCTGACCGATGCTAACGTTCTGACCAATCAGCTGCGAGCTGGCAACGCGTACCCACGTGGGGCGTGTCTGTGGCTGTATCCAGCTACAAACATTTGGAAGGAAAGGAGGCTGCGCTCTTCTCAATGTTAGCTTGAAATGCTACGCTAATAAAACCACAAAGAGAATGACCAGAGCGTGAGTTGGGGAAATTCGTGGACGAGAAGAGTTGTACTCTCCAGTGGCTTTGTTGTGCTGTTCCGCTTTACGGCACGTGGCAACGACGCCAGTAGTTTACGTGATGTCGCATTGAGCCTTCACAGCTCAGTGCCTCAGCGTGAACAGAAGCGACTGTTGCTGGAACATTCCGCTGCCAGTGAATACACATTGGTTGCAAGTTGTTGCGCCTGGAATCTTTACGTTTACGTTTTCAAGAGATGTTTCTTATTTTAAGTGTACAGGTTTTATATCTAGAAAAGAGACATTTCAACGAGAAATAAGACAAATATTGTCGGTACGACTGTGAGTATTTGCAGTGTAGGCGACATTGCTCTTGAAAAATGTAGCATCTTGTGCCATGATAGGAGCTATTCCGGCATTTTAAGATGAACTGACGGTTCCTTTCTGTCTTTGTTCTGTGCAGCTCTTCGCAAACTCGACCTCAGTAACAACCACATCAAGAAGCTTCCGGCCACCATCGGCGACCTGGGCTGCCTATCGGAGCTCATCCTCCACAACAACCACCTGGAAGCCTTCAGCCCGGCTCTGTGTCTGTCCACGCTGCAGAAGACCCTCCAGATTCTGGACCTCAGCCAGAACCGGCTGCAGACGCTGCCCGCTCAGTTCTGCCAGCTCCGAGAACTGGTGAACCTCAAACTGGACGACAACGAGCTGGTCGGCCTGCCGTTCCACATCGGCCGCCTCTCCAAGCTCAGGTTCCTGTCGGCGGCACACAACCAGCTGGCGATGCTGCCCGGCGACTTCCGCAGACTGAGTCTGGAGAACCTGGACTTGTTTGGAAACCCATTTGTCCAGCCCAACCCTCTGGACCACACGATGAAGCTCACGTTCCCACTGCCACTCCAGGAGTTGGCCTCCAGAACAGTAGCAGACCACAGGTAACAACTCTGGATTTTCTGCACATGGCGGAGTGTTTCCCCTACCGTGATATATACGTACAGACACATTAATATCATTATGGATTGTTATCAGACAACAGCGTCTACGTCACTGTGGGCAGCGCCCACTGTGGACACACGCGCAGACTCCACTGTGACGCAGCATCCAGTGCACGCACACACGTTACAAATACACAAAGTAAATTACCAAACCCCCCCAAGACACACACACAGAATCAAATCCACCGTCACCAGTTCCACCTCCAAGTACTTAATTATGAAGCTAGAAAACAGAATAATCTCACTCTTGTCCAGTTTTGAACATCACCTTTTGATGTTAAATCTGTATTAAATGTTAAAAACAGTTTTGTTTGTTTATTCCTTGGGATACTGTTACTCATATCGACCTAGTGGGAACCCTATCGGTTCTTTTGTTTCTTCGCTCCTCACTCACTCCTCCTCTGTGTACACGTCTCAGACTAGCATACGGACCTCACCTCATTCCTGCCCACTTGTGCCGGGACCTGGAAGTGGCCAAGGCGTGCGACTGCGGTCAGCTGTGTGTCAGTTTCTACATCAGGACGGCGGTGAGCATGAACCTGCACCAGGTGTCTCACACCGTGGTCCTGGTGGACGACATGGGAGGCACGGACGCTCCGGTGCAGCAGCACTTCTGCTCCCTCTCCTGCTACTCCGAGTTCTTGGACAGCTCCTTTCAGAGAGGAATCAGATGAGGACGGACGTTACAAGTAGCTGCGGAACACACTGGCAGTTTGCAGGTCATGTGATCAAGATTGGGGAGGACGTCTGCAGAACAACATACCTTTGTTGGAGTGTTTGAATGAACAGGTGACACTGAGTCTGTTAGTTTAACCCTTTAACACAGAGGGTAGTGCTGGTGCTACATTCACGTTAGCATACTTTGGAGTGCCCTAACTACACAACTATTTGCACCGTCAGAAAACATGAAATGGTTCCTGAATGCAGAGAAGTTGCACTTTACATCCAAGTTGCTGTCATTACGACCCATCAGCTTCTAGCAACAGAGGGAATGGGATTACCGTAATGACAGCAACATGGCTGTTGTCAACTATCAGGAACTGATGGATGGTTCCTCCTTCTCCTCACTCCTTGACACCGGGTAGAGGCAACGGAGTGACACTTCTCAGCTTTCAGGAACCGTTCCACGTTCCAAGGGCAAATAGTTGCACAGTTACGGTACTCCAAAGTATGCTAGCGTGAATTTAGGATACTGTCATGTTTCAGGGTTTAGTGTTTGACACCAGATGTGTTCACACAAAAATTAACTACATCAGGAAGGAGATGAGACACACACACCTGAAGTAGAGCAACCGTGGAGCTGAAACTCTCCTTCGTCTGCTCATGTTTCTCCCGTTTCCCCTACTGACCCAGTTCAACGAGTCGAGGGAATGAAGAGATCGGATGCAGTTCCTTGAACACACTTCTCTCGCTGAAAGTTGGTTTTTACTGTGATGATTTTTTTGAAGAATGTGTGAGAAAGTTCAATAAAAGTATTGTCTAGTCCGATGTAGTTTATTCTGGGACATTCTGGTCATTTTGCAGCAATTTTTTGTATTGACAACAACAAATGTTTAATGTAAAGGCCTAAACATACTTCACAAGAACAGAGAAATTTGCTCTCACTCTCAGAGCTTTGAGAACAGACGAAACTGGAGTTTGTCCTGACGGGAACAAACGTCGATCAAGAAAACCAACAAACTTCTCTGTTCTTGCAGAGTATGTATGACTAAATCTCCTTCAACCTCAGTCGAGTTCATACAGCAGAGAGTTCTGGAAGACCATCTCAGCCGACGTCCTGTGATCACTGATGACCGTCTCATTTCCGTCTTTATCAACTTCCCTCAACAACACTGGCGGGGGCTTTTCAGTACGCTCTGGGTTTTGGACTGTCTGGACTGTCTGGACTTTGGTCTCTGAGCGATAACCGGGCTCCTCAGGGTCGCAGTCATGCTCCTCTGGGTCACAGCCGGGCTCCTGGGGATCGAGGTCAGGCTCCTGGGGGTCACAGCTGGGCTCCTCGGAGACGTGGGTGTTGCAGGACATTTCACGTGCAGACACATGGTATCTGCAGCCACTTCCTGTGTCGTCATTGGCGGTTTGTGTTGGAGAGACAGTAGCAGACGTCTGTGATTCCTCAACGGATACGACGTCCGCCTCCTAGCGCAGAAAACAAATTCAGGTCAGGTTGGTCTCACGTCTCCAAGATAGATCATTGAAAGTCGTTGATTTGTCATTGTATTGATTTAACAAAATTATGTCGGCACACAAACACATATCCACACAGAAATATTCATCCACACGATTCACAAGTAGTATTAAAAAAAAGTATTAAAAAGTGATTTGAGTATTAGGAATGTAAATAGGTGTCTATTAAAAAGTGCTCAGGAATCATCTCACCTTCACAAATCCACCAACGTTCTCCTCCATCTGTTCTCTCTCATCCTGGATCTCAGAAGCACAAATGTGCTGCGTTGACTCTGAACATGTGTCCAGGTTTCCGTCTTCAGCTGCGTCTCCAGTGGAAGGTTGAGGGATGTTCTTCTGATCTTCAGATGCTGAGGCCTCAGTGAACCAGGCTGTGTCCTGCTCAGAGCCGTTTCCTCTCATTTCTTCAAGTTGCACTCTCTCATTTTCACTCTTTTCATTCGCTTTTGCTGCTGCTCCTTCGTTTTCCCACCTCTGTTCCTCATCCTCTCCAACTGAAACATCACCGCCATTTTGTGCCGGCTCCTCCACACCCACGTCTCCATGACTCTCCTCCCCCTGACCTTTCCTCATCTGTTCTTCCTGACCTCCCCTCTCCTCATCTCCACTCTGGTGCTCCTCCTCTTCCTTCTCAGCAGCGAACTGAAAGGTGGCGGGAAGAACGGGCAGCATGACGGTCAGCCGTCCTCTGTCTTTACTGAACTTGGCCTCTCCTCCCTCCTCGTCCACAGGGTATGACAACGGCAGCTCCAGCCTGTAGGCTGGTGTCTTGGACTCCAGGAGGAGGGTTTTCTCTTTGATTTCCAGGTGGGCGTCCGCCGCCGACCTCAGCAGCGGCAGCTCGATGATGACCACGATCTCTTTGGGCCTGGGCGTCCTTCCAGAGTCCCTGGAGCATCTGAAGTCCTGCATGTCGATGAACGAGCGGTATTTGACGGAGTATTTGGGCTCGGTGGGCTCTTTGTTTTTCTGAGAGGTGGACCTGGAGGAGTCATCTGGGTATGAGAAGGCCAGCGTGTCCTCCTCTGAGGACTCCTCGGCTTTAAATCCAGGTATGGGTGTTCGGATGACGCATGGCTGGGGAGTTCCTTTGTACCTGCTCCTCAACCTTCTCACCTTCTTGTCCAGAGTGACTTTGAACGCGTCCTGGACGCCCTGTACAGCTGTGCTGTCCACCATGTCCATGAAGCGTCTGTTTTTTGCTGCCATGTGAAGCGTGTTCGGGTGGAAAATCACATCGTAGATGAGGATTTTTTTCCCTTTGGGGGACACTTCCTGTCTCCCGGGGTGCAGGCTGTGAGGGAGGCTCCAGCACTGCCCCCGGCGCCCATCCTCGGACACTCCCATCTTACACTCAGGCTCAGCTATTTTGTTGTTTCCACAGATGTTGATGAAACACGTCTGGCTGCCGTCCACACTGGTCCTCAGAGCCCTGAAAGGTTCCGGGTGGATGAACTGGATGTTGTTCCCTCTTTCCTGCTCCAGCAGCTTGATTTCCTCCTCGTTCTTCTTCTTCACCTCAGGGTCAGATAATTCTGTGACGTAATCGAACAGCATCCTTTTGAATTCGTCGTCTTTAAAAGCTTTTGTGAATTTGTCGACTTCATCCGGCGTCATGTTGAGTTCTCTGAGCTTCTCTCCGACCTCCATCATCACCAAAACAAACTTCCTCTCACAAGTGAAATATAGTTAACGTATCAAACAGTCTTGGCTAAAGCACAGAATCACTTACGGAGTGTTTTAGCAAGTCTGGCACGGCCACAACACCGAACTACAGTCCGTTCGTTTGTGTTCTTGTAACCATGGCAACACAAGTCCTTGGTGCATCACGCAAACGTTTCCCCCCAGAAACACACTGCTTTTCTGTCAATCTGTTATTTTCAGTCATATAATGAATGATATGAGTATGAATATAATAGATAATCGACTCTGAATAATACATTCGTATCCGTCAACTGTGAATGACGATATATTGGAAGAAAACGTCATAAACTGACTTCAAGGTGCGTTTGCTGTACGACAGCGACCTCTGCTGGCGCAGGTAGTTATTATACGGTATTGGTGCAATTCATTTAGTTGCAGCCGACACTGACTCAGCTGAGAGGTCCGATGACGTCCGATTTACTGAATAAATGAAAGAAATGAACGAGGGACCAGCAGCTCAATCTGCACATGACTGGCTGCTAGCAGCTAACAGGCTAATGTGAAGTATTTGACTCAGAGGAGGGAGAGAATGTGATGTGACTTACTCTGTGCTGAAGGTCAAAGGTGTTCACACTGCTGGAGGTTGTATGTCCATGGTTTCAACAACTCCTCCTGGTCCATCCACCTGCTGCACCTGTTCCCGCCAGTCCTAGCTTCTTGCTCACCTGCCGCTGCCGTTGCTAGCTGAGCTAGCTAGGTTCGGCTAGCCTGAGTGGGTACGAGGTCCGAAGCTCTTAGACATGAAGCTCCGATACGAGCTCCGTTTTCCCTGAACCACTGCTTCAAACATAGATGGCTTCAAAGCTTGAGTCGATGCGCAAAAACGTGATCGGTGGCGTGTGAAAAAGTAATTCTCGCACCATTTCCTCCCTCGCGCGAGTCCACATTACGTCATTACGTCAAACATCTTAAAAATACAACTTAAACACTTAAAAAAATCTTAAAAACAAATGAAAAATGACAAATTAAATTTGTTTGCATTTTAATAATCGATTCCTTTAAGATAATGCGAATCATCATCATCATCTAGGGGGTTACACAATCCAATTTATGTCAATAAGTGTATAATGTAAAATATTACAAAAAAATATACTGTGTTCATACTTTCATTCTTTATATGCAATATGAAATCCTGACAAGCTAAAATCGATGGGCGTGACCTAAAGAGTCGGTGACGTGTTACAGCGCATGCGCAGAGTCGGGACATAGCAAATCTCGACGGAAAGCAGAAATCGACAGAACACCGGAAGCGATCACAGGAATTATTGTACCGGCGAAATCCAACCAGCAGGTGTCGATGTGGACCGCAGCTCAGGTGTCATCCGGCCAGTGAGGATGTCGGTCAGTAAGGCAAAGGGGCGGAGCCCATGAGAGACATCTGATTGGTCGCACCCCCAACAGTTCATTTTTCTCTCCATCTGATTGGAAGGTGTGTGCTGTTACTAGGTATGAGACCACTGTGTGTGCATCAGTATGAAGCGGTGTAACTGACTGTTTTAATTTCATCCACGTTATGAGTTTTCTGTTGTTTAAAAGCTACAAACACATTCTTTTATACACACACACACACTTGTTTTTGTGTGACACAGCTGATCTGTTCATGGGCCGGAACACGGAGCCGACACACCTCAACCTGACTCATCGCGTGTTCAGGCTCCGAGCTCATAAACAGGACACAACGTTCCCAGATCGTCTCACCACACCAGCTTTTATAACGCCATTAAAAAAATATCCTCCAGCCAGTGGGACGCTGCCCACAGGCGAGTCAGCACATTTCGACGGGCACGAGTGAGTTTCAGCTGACCGAGATAGCGTGGTGGGATGAGGAGTCACAGCGTGACTAACAGGAAGTGGAGACACCACCCACTGCACTAGGGAGGAAGACTGCTGACTGTACCGGGATCCCACGTCTGTTTGTTCCCCCCGACGAGACACTTGAAAACAACTAAACACAGGAAGGACGTGACATGACTCATCTTTTTAATTACAAATATGTATTAAATAGTATGAAAAGTTAGACAGCGAGATATGATCAAGGTATTATCATAGTATCGACAATTAATATCAACATTTACACTGTTAACATTTTTCCCAAATAAATGCATTTTCCAAAAAAACAACAACAAACGATACATTCACATATCAATATCACCACAACAAAGACAAGGAAAGGTGGCGACCATGAAATGTATATGACAGACGTCATATAAAGGCTTTGGCAGAGAACATACGCGCGATCCGTTGAAGTAAACAAGAGGACTTCTGAGTAAAGTACATGTACAAATGAGCAGTAAAGAGAAAAAGGTCCAGTGCATGTTTGTACTTTCATTCCCATGAGTCGAGGAGCCTGACGTGCCCGGCTGCTCCCGCTGGGAGCGGTTACGCCGACGCCGTTCGTCCGCCGTCTACTTGGAGCCGGCAGGTACCAGCATGCTGATGGTGGCCAGGCCACTTTTTGAGGGAGGTGCTTTGCCAGCAGCGATTTTGTTCAGGCTGCGAACGTCGGCCTGCCAGGAGGGAACTTTCTTTGTGGTCATGTGGCGCCGGGCGTGCTTGGTGAGGTGGTCGCTGCGCATGAATCGGCGCTCGCACACGGGACACACAAACTTCTTCTCGCCGGTGTGTGTTCGCCGGTGGCGCGAGAGCTCGTCAGATCGCGCGAACCTCTTGTCGCAGCCGTCCCAGCTGCAGTTGAACGGCTTCTCTCCTACGGGGGTGGAAAAAAAACCAAGGGAAAGTCAGAGTTAGTCACGCTGATGTGTAACGATGAGGTCACACGGAGCGGAATGTTGAACAAACAGGATGCGGCGCTCGCCTGTGGAGGTCACACGCCGAGCTCCGCATCCTCGCTGCTCTCACTCACTCGCTTGCACTCACCTGTGTGTGTGCGCAGGTGGGCCTTGAGGTGCGAGCTCTTGAAGTACGTCTTCCTGCAGCCGGGGAAGTTGCAGACGTAGTTCCTCCTGCGGGAAAAGTCCATCTTTGTGGCGGCTGCGCTGCC
>CAAKHB010002384.1:39445-61945 GCA_901007665.1 Aeoliscus strigatus
CGTTGCTGATGACTACACCCAGCCCAGCATGCACTCCCTCGGGCTGAGAGCCAGGACACCTCCCAAAGCCAAATATAGAGCAGAGGATGACGTGCTGCAGAGATGAGCCATGTGAAATCCCCATGAAGCAGGTTTGCACCAGGAAGTTACAACACGACAGCAATTTCTGAGAGTAAACAAGTAAACAAAGCCTCTCAGAGATGTTTGTCCTCGTGGAACTTCTGCATATAACACCATTATATATATTCATATACATTTAAAAAATAAAGTTACAAACGGGAGATTAGAAATGGTTAAGTCTGAACAATAGTGTATCAAAATTTTTTTCTATTAAAACTGACACCGTATTAGACACAATACGGTAAATTAAACAAAGAATAAAAGGCTTTAACAAAGTTACGTACTGAAATGTAAGAGCAGGGAAAAAAATAACGTTCGTCCTGACGAACGTACTTGTCCTAACGTACTAACAGCACTGCTTAGGGGAACAATAAAAATAACACTTCAACGCTCCAAAAAAATCAAATATCTGTACATATGTAAACTGTCTTACCAAGTGAGAGTCCATTTCCGTGTTTTGTCGCGATGGCATGAAGCAGAAAAATATGTAATGTCACTTTTTTAGCTGGCAGACAGAATAAAAGACGGTTCGCGGTGCTGCCGCCGCTGGTTCCGCGTTTTTTTCCCTTCTCTCTCTGACTGGCTCCGTTTCCTCTCAGCTGTGTGTGTAAAACACGGGGAGGAGGAGGCAAAAAAAGGAAAACAAAACTCACAGCACGCACCGGCGGGTGGCAACACTTAGCCAATCACAGGCGAGTGTGTGCGGCGCCTCGGCCAATGGGAGCGAGGGAGACGCGTGAACAGTGCATGCTCGCCGGCCGGTTGGAGGAAATAGGGTGCGTGGCCGTTGGTGGGCGTGGCCCTGAGAGTCAGCAGTGTCAGGGTAAACCCGGTGAACCGCCATCCGGGAAACTGGGCGAAAGGTCGGCTGGGTGTATGCTGCGTTCACGGGCTATGGGAAGAATCTACACCGAGGCATCGCGCTGTTTGCCGGGCAGAGTGCAGCTGTTACATTATTGTTGTTGTTGTTGTTGTTGTTGTTGTTGTTGTTGTTGTTTTCAAATGATATTGCATCACATTGTGTCATGTATCTTGAAGATGACGTGCTGTATTTTTTATACATAAGAAATCAATTTAACCATATTGATATTTAATATTTCAGCTGGGATAGGCTCCAGCACACCCGTGACCCGTAACCGGATTAAGCGGAAGAAAATGAATGAATGAATATTTAATATTTTTGTTGTTCACTTGTAACATCCAACCAAACAACTGTCTGTCTGCTAAATATCCGAGCTACACGACATGATCAATCTTTTAAAAATAGTAAATACATAAAAAAGATCCTGATCAAGAAACTGATCTCCATGTATGTTTTGAATCGGGAATAAATAAAGGATAACTGCATAAGAAAAGACGATCATCCTTCAACAAAAATCAATAAAAGTGAGTTGTTGTCTCTTATGCAACATTTGTGTATACTTTACTTTTTTGTGTGTGTATACGTATTTTCATATACATAGAAACAAACTTGATTGGAGATCTGCACATTTGTGGGCTACGTTTTTTTTTCACGTGAAGCAGCCAGACCTCAATGACGGTCACGTCCGGCCTGTCCCACGACACGTAAATGCACCACGGGCCCCAGCAGAAATGAGAGGCTCTCTTGTGTTTTTTAGCTGTTTATGCAGCTTTTTCATAGAAAAACAGACCAACAAACAAAAACCTTTAAAAAATTCCAACCTCTTCACAACACACAAACCAAATACATCATAATAAAAACATGCATAGTGCTTTGTTTCACCAGCGACATCCCTGCAGCATAAAACGCTATGTTTTATTTATCAATATATCATATATGTTATTTCAAATCAACCATCATTATTTCATCTTTTTGGGTTATTTTTTTGTGTTTTTCCTTCAATGAAGGACGCTATGAAATACTATATTTTAAAAAAATACTATACTAAAATACTATCTTTAAAAATAGCAGTGGTGGTTCCATGTTGTAAATTCGGCGCCTCGTGAGGAGACGTAGTGTGTTTTGTTTGAGGGTGTAGGCCACGATTTAGGGAGCTGAGGGGTGGAGGAGTCCTCTGTGCCTCACATCTATCCATATGAGCCATAACTCTGCGGATTTATATGATTATTGTTCTGATGGTCACTCAACGCCACAGATGAACTGATAACCACGTTCACCGTGCAAAGTACATTGTCCTTTGTTCTCCTGCTAAATGTAAAAGTTAATGTATGGGGGGGAGCTGCTCTTCCTGTGCCGGACACGTGTGAGCTCATTCCCATGTGAGAGAAGTTCGCGTTGACCTATATATGACGTTATATCTCCTTGTGTATTTGCACAAAATGTGTCAGGAAGTCCAGTGCAGCCGTTCACCACTGCAGAAGGATCTGAATCGACATGGAGACCGACGGTTGTGTCTGCTCATTCAGCTTTGCATGTCCACGGTTCATCTGTGTCGCTGTCTGCAGCACAGTTGGTGTATCGCAGGTATGTGTGCGTGTGTCACTGTCACGTAAGAAATGACCTCACAGAGGCAACGAGGGGCTGCGGCGGGTGCGGAGCAGCCCTGACGGGCCTCGGTACAGCCGGCTGTTTGTGTCGTAAGTGGGCCAGTCTGCTCCGGCGGGGGAATGTGGAGGAAAGGTTACGCTGGCCCGACGTGGGCCTCTGCATGCACACCTCCCTGCACGGACAACTCCCCCATTTCAGGAACTCCAGGGGTGGACTCAGAGGGGGAGGGGAGGGGGCGACCCAGAGGGGTTAAATATACCAGCCAGCGGCTGCGTTTCTCAAACGATGACAGGCAGAGCTCATTTACCACATTCACCATTGTTTTGCCTTACAATTTAATTCACACACACACACACACACACACCAAAGGTCCGGATGAACGTGATGAACACATGAATCTTCGTATCCTTTCCTGTGTCCTGTTTGGGTCCTAACCAGCTGGATCAGCTCAGATATGAGAGGAGGAACCCAGAGGAACCAGCAGTGACAGGCAGAACTTCTCCCTCTATCGCTTCACTTCTGACCTCTGACCTCCGTTTCACTCACTCACTCATGCTTCATGTCTTTTCTCTTCATCTTCTTTTCTCTTTCTTCCTTTTGCTGCTGATTTCTACATTAACTTGCATCTGTTGGACAGATGCTGAATAAAAAGTCTCTTTCTCCACTTTCCAGTAGATCATTAGTTGTTGTTGTCATTGGATGTGTGCAAAGACAACAGACATTCTGACTTCAGACTGAAATCTCTGCTCTGCTTTGAAAAGCAGCAGAAGAATTATGGCCGTCAGTTGATTTTTTTTTTTCACGTCTCATATTCAACTCAGTGTATTTGATTTTCAGTTGACCTGTGTAAATCCAGTCACACCACATGAAAAATGACAGTGTCAGTGTTTCTAGTGACATTTACATCAAAGTTACAGCAGAAAACAGTGAATACACATTAAAAAGGAGATTGGTTGACGACTTGCTGCAGTTACAGACTCAAATCTAAACAGAAATGTTGAATATAAAACAGGATTTTGAACCTGTATTTGGTGATGGTCACTGTCAGTGTGATTTTTAAAAATGTGTTGTCACATTTGTTGTCTCAGCTGAGAGACAACAGTGAACGCGTTTGTTTGTTTGGGTCCTGTTGTTGTCGTCAGAGACAGTAAAGATGGTCAAACAACGATCCGTGGTGCAGCACTCAGCTCCTTGATGGATGCTTTGTGCCCGTGGCTCCGCCCCCTCCCCTGGAGAGCAGCAGGGATTCCTCCACAGGCGCGTCTGGCTCCCGATTGGTCCGACCGGGACACTGAGGCCAATCTGCTGCTAGGAGACGACGATTTGTGCTGCTGCTTTGCTTTGGTGTCTGTTGTCCTGGCAACATGAGGAGCAGGAGGCAGGTCTGAGGGCTCCCTGGAGGAGCTCCGTGGAGGAGCCCGCTGGAGACAAGATGAACATGTGCGGCGCCTAATGATGCTGCCGAAGGCGAAGAAATCTGTGATATTGTTCAATTATTCACTCTCAGTCACGTTCCGTCCGGTCGTCTGCCTCCAGGAAACATTGTCCCACAAAAGCTAAGTGAGCGTTCAGCATCTCCTTCAAAGACCAGTTCATGAGTCTGGAGAGAAACTCATCTGTTGTCACTGTTCAAACTGAATCTCACACACACACACAAAGGATTTCGACCCATCATCCCCTTAGAAGTGTCACTCAGTTCCTCTACCTGGTGTGAAGTTGGAGCGAGGAGAAGGAGGAAATCTCCATCAGTTCCTGGAAGTTGAGAAGTTGCACTTCACAGCCATGGTGCTGTCATTACGGTAATGACTCGCCGGTTTACGGCAACGGAGCGAATGGGATTACCGTAATGACAGCAACATGGCTGCTGTCAACTTCCATGTTTTCTCCTTCTCTTAGCCGTTGGACCTTTACTGCAAATAGTCGTGTAATTACGGTACTGACATGTGAGCGTAGCATCAGGGTGTTAAATGGCTGAAACTGTTATTTTTTCATCGTAGCAGCACAAACTCAACATGTAGAAACTTTTTTATTTACTCGGATTCACTCAGATTTACTCTGATTTGTGAGCGGCGCGTAGAGGTCGTGGAGTTCACACGACAGGATTCGCAGCACGGGTGTTCACAAACTGTGGCCGCATCGTTACCTCAGAGCGGTGGATGTACGGTGCAGAGAGGTCAAATGTCACCAGGGACATTTGTCACACCGGAGTCTTACAACCAGCACAGGAAATGTTGACGGCAAACTGATGGGACCGAGTCAGCAAAGCGGTTTGATGCTGTTTTTGTTCGTCGCCACAGACGAGCTGATGCCACAGGGTTCAGTGCTGCTGACAAAACAGTCAGCGTCAGTCGATCATCGATCATCGATCGGAGAGCTCCAGGGTGAGAGGAGCCACATCTGAATATGACACAGAAAAACTAAAATATGAGGACGGAACCTCGACTCCACTGTGGGTTGAAACGAGGACGTGAAGCATCAGAGTGGAGGGACGAGCGAAGACAGAGAGAGAGAGAGAGAGAGAGAGACAGTGAGAGACGAGACCAGATGGCCGTGCACTCATCAGCAACTTGGCAGCGAGACGAGCTGGTTAAATTATAACGAGAGGAGGCTTCGGGTTGGCGTGTGTGTCCACACCTGAGCATCATCATCATCGTCTCTTTACGGTGGTGCGTGCACGGCCTGTGGACAGGTACTGTTGACACGTACGTCTGCCGGCGCCCTCGATGCAATCAGACGCCCAGTAAACAGAAGAGCTATCGCTTTATGAACGTCACAACGTGCACAGAGCTTCAGTTCAGGCCACAATTTACCTCTCATGTCTTTTTACTGCACTCCTGCGCTGAAGCTAAATGCTAATGCTAATGAGCGATTTCCATGACCATCCAGAAGCTGATAATGAGCATGTTTTTTCATCAGGTGCTAAGAGGAATGAAGGGTACGTGCTGTCAGTCTTAAATCAAAACACACAAATCATTTTAATACAAATACTCACGGCAGATTTGGACCTGATGAAACTGCTGAAACGTGACTGATGTACGTCACTTCATCAATGTGCTTCACAGCTCTAAACTCTGAACTCTTTAGGCCATTTTCAGGGAAAACAGTCCATTGTGTGTCCAGGTTTCTGACAGAGAAGCTTCTCTGCAGCAGAGCGGGCGGGTTTCTGCTCAGACATCACTGAAAAACACTGACGACACGACTCGTTTTATCCACGACTTCACACAATGAATGGCTGAAAAGTCAGTCAATAAATCTGCTTGTTTTTCTGTTCTTTTCTATGCATCATGTGTATCTACAGATACTTTCATATTATTTTTTATTTCTCATGATGTACTTATTTCATATTTTTTTATATTACATTTTGTATTTATATTCCTTGTTGATGATCTTATTCTTTACGCTGCATCTCAGGCGTGAAAAGCTATTTTACTCACGTGTAAATACACGGCACCGATATACCTCCGTGATCACACACTGTCACACTGTCACACAGACAGACAGACAGACACGTCCAGACACGTCCAGACGAACCCACAGACGCTTCACCTCGTAAGATTTACACTCTTTACTGTCATGTGACAAAGATCATTTACGTCTGACCGCGCTCGAAAGGGAAATTTTCCAAAAGGAACAAATGAGGCGGCAGGACAACGAGGCGGCTAGTGCAAAGCGTTTATTGAGCACGTTGTGCATGAAATCCTTTAGAAAAACTGAAGCAAATCAAACATGTTCATTACTTTTTGTCCCTTTACATGTTATATAACTTCATACAAAAGAAAACATTATATTATTGATGAATATAATCTGGATGTAGAATGTAAAAAAACAAAACAATGACCCACTCCATTCTCTTAATAAATATATACACAGTAAGTACTGAGATACAAAAGGAGGATCTGAGGGATCCTGGTCTTCAGAGGATATTTACAAGAGTTCCAATAAAAAAATCTGTCTGCATGTGTTGTGTTTTAGAATATGGCATCTTTTCCTGAACCCAAACCCCCCCTCCGGAGGTGGACGTTCCCGTTAGCGACGGCAGGCGTTGGAGCGTCACTCCGTAATACTCGCAGGAGGCCGTTCTCTGCGTTTCCATCCACGGACACATTCACACGACGCTCACCTGCTCGTCGAGATTCACACACTAAATACTGACGCCCGCGGCCTCGCGCACAAACCCCCCAGCCCACCCCACCTCACCGGCCGCGATGGCCGGCGCCGACAACCGGCCTCTGAACGCATCATGAAGTAACTGCGGTGAGTTAAGAGCTCGGACGTTTTTGTCTTTGAATTGTGTCAGAGACACGTTCAATCAGTGGATCATGTAAACCGCCGCCCCGCCCTCCTCCGTCCTTCCCGTCGGGGTGATGTCACTTCCTCCTGTCCGCCCGCCCCGGCTCAGATTTCGGTGAGGGTGAGTTTGAACATGCCGCCCAGCTCCTCCATGGAGATCTCGAAGGTGTCTTCATTGGAGTAGTGTTTGATGATGTTGTCGTCCATGTGGACCAGGATTCTGGACAGACAAACACGAGTGTTTTCGTCAATAAACACACACTCTGCGTCACGTGGAGACATTCCACAACAATCCTGCGCTTTCATTCTGGAGGCCATGGCATCTTTATGCCGATGTTTTTAAAAAAACTGATCACAGCCAATCAAGAGCCGTGATTGACCGATGTGTGCCGTTCAATTAAGTCACAGATTGACAATTAGCTGGGTGTTCATGGTCTCCATGGAGACCACTAGTTTTCTATGGTCTGGACCTTTGGTCTCCATGGAGACGAGTTCAGGTGAATCAGCAGAATTAGCTCACAACTTCATTTGCATACGACACAAACAGACACTCACCCTTTCTTACACTTCTTATACACCTTTCCGACCTTTTCCAAAGGCAGGTCGTACTTCTCTGAGATCTGAGGGGGAGAAAAAGGCCTCTTCAGTACTTAGTCCTCATTTTATCCTATTTGAGGACGTTTCCCATTTCAGTAGTTGACTAGATTTTGTTCCATTGTGTATTTTACTGTCTGAACCACTGTGTCTTTCTTGTCAAGCTGCTGGAAATGTGAATTTCTCTTGGAGGTGAAGAAAGGATCTATCATTTAGCTTTCAGATGTTGTTTTCCAAACTCCCGTCCATCACTCTTCCAATATCCCTCTTCTGATTTAACAGCGCCCGTTGACCCCGCGAACACAGTCGCTCTCCTATTCCCTGACTTCCTGCTCTTCTCGTCCCCCCGTGTCCTCCTCTGCACGCGGGAGTTGGAAACGTTCACGGCGGAGGCGCTGACACTTACGGCGTCCACCAGGCCTTTGAGCGTGGGATTCTTCAGCATGACGGCGTCAAACACCTCCTCCGTCTCCTTACGCACGTACAGCAGCACTGATTGGGGAAGAAGAAGAAGAGGAGCACGTCAGACAGCATCAATCGCCCCGCGCTGGTAGGAGGGTTTCTAGGTGACGTCCTGGCTCGTGATTGTGAATGTCGACACGTCAGAGCAACCGGTAAACAGGAAGACATGAAACGCTGCTGCCTGTTTGAGCCAGACGAGGAGGGCGCTGGTCCAAACTCAGGAAGGTGGCACGAGGCCCAGACGGGGCCCATACAGGCACACACAAGACAACACACACACACACACACACACACACACACGATGTATGAGCTCGCTCTCAGTCACCTCTTAAAATACATCCTACATTTTCCTGTATTGTCGTTTTTGTCTCGTGTGACGTCTGAAGAAGGAGAAAACAAGTCTGCAGCAGACATGTTGCTGTCATTACGGTAATCCCATTCACGCTGCTGCCAGGAGCTGGTGAGTCATTACCGTAATGACAGCAGACTGCATGTGAAGTACAAGTTGGGAGCTTTCAGGAACCTATCGGTGTTTTCTGTATGCGACACCGTCGCACCGTCTCCAGCTCCGCATGTGCTTTGGATCCAGTTTTTACTGTTCAAACTTCATGGAACATCTGGATACAACGGTGTTTGTTGAGCAGGTAAAAGAAACATCTCCTGCACTTGACTACTAGTACTCATGACTCAACGGTTGTTGAGTGTGTTTACGCCGGCTGCAGCCTATGAATAGGATATAGGATAAAGGCCACGTGCATGCGTGCGTGCGTGCGTGCGTGCGTGCGTGCGTGCGTGCGTGCGTGCGTTCACAGCGTCACACACACCGGCCGTACCTTTCTTCGGTTCCTCCACTCTCGCCATCTTGTTTGGCGGCGAACCGAACTCGTCGTCACTGAAGGGGTTCTTCTTCATACCGGAGCTGCAGCGGACACAAATCAGAGTTCAAAGGCCTCGAACACCACGCACGTGTGCGTGCAAAGAGTTTCCTAGAAACGCCGTCGGTGTCCATGTGTGCCGCTTTCCCAGGAAGGTGCCAAAGGTCGACGCGCTTCTAAAAGCGTCTGGGACGTGAACGTGCCGTGAACTCACCTGTCCTCTCCATCTTCTGCAGAGAACGGCTGCAGCAGAAACAGAGAGCAGCTGTTAGTGACACGTCAACCAGTCATGTTTGGCTCCTGCAGCTTCTTGGAGATGTAACGTAGATTTTAAATGCACATTTACAGCAACTGTTTGGTTTTTTTTCATTTTTTTGCTGCTGTCACGCAGTGGGACAATAAAGGCTCATCTTATCTTATCTCGTTTTAAAAATGTGTCCATGATGATTTCATTTATGTTTACAAGCTCCCTGGTGACAGGATTAATAATTGATTTCTTTTCTTTGCATACTGTTTACATTCTTTTTCCCTGTTTTAATCTTTCTTATTTACTGAGTATAGTTTATTTTTGTTTAGTTCATGTGCCTTTCCTTTGCCTTAACTTTCCTTATTTGACTCAAAGATCCCGCACAAGAGTTTGTATGAGCCGTGACTGTTTGTTTTATGCACAAATGGCAAATGAAAGATCTTGAAATGTTGATGATCCATTTATCAGTTCATCACTTGGTGAAAGTAAAACGCGCTCAAATGCATCTCAGTATTTGATCACCTACCTGAGGCAGTAAATGAAGTAAAAATTACAAAAATTGCAAAAACGCATTTTTTTTTGCAAAAAGCACATTCGAGATCTGATTGGGAACGTTTGTCGGGAGCTTCTGCCTCTACAGCGTCGGCGTTGTAGGAAATCTCCTCGACTGCTGCTATTGTCTCGTGTTGTGAATCTCAGTTAACTCCGTTTATCAGAAAGTGACAGCGGAGCCGAGCAGAGTTCAACCGTGTTCGAGGTCAACGCCAGAAATAGCCTCCTGCCCCCCCCCCCTCCAGATGAAAGTAAACTGAGAGAAAAACAAATTATTACAAAAAAGTGGCTCATGCGTTATATCATAATTCCACCAGCGGGGGGCGCTAACACCTTCAACAGGACGAATCACATTCAGAAATATCCTGAAAAACACCTGATATGAGACAAGGATTACTGATCAAGTGCACAGAACTTGATCAGTAATCTTCAAGTGTGTGTGTGTGTGTGTGTGTGTGTGTATACACGCACACACACACACACAAACCTGTGTCATGTGGCCTGTTGACCCCAGTCAGAGTCCAGCGCCTCTCTACTGTCTTTACGCATCTCTTTCCAGTAATTATTGACGAGCGCTCCTCTGCCTCCGTCCTTTGCTCCGAGCAGCTGGCGTCTCCTTCACCCCGACGTTTGTTCCAAGTCAGCTGAGTCAATTATTCATCTGCATCCACCTATCTGAGAGGAACTCTGAGCCCGCCGACAAGCCAGCAGGTCGACGTGACACCGGGTCAAGAGGCGGGAGAAACGTGGAAATGTAGAATGTGTAGGAAGAAGTTTTGTCGCTCACATGACGCTGGAAGGTGGAGAAGTGAATGTCCGGGATGAAGAGGACGGGCTGGGTCTCCATGTCCGTCATCATCTTGAAGATGGTCACGTCGTTGCGTTTCTGGAGGATGGGAACTTTGACGTCTGCGACTGGGAAAAAAAACAACAGAAGACACAATAAGTAATGTGCAATAACATATGTGTGTCCACTTGGGGGCAGCACACGACAAAAAACTGTGAGTGACAGCGTTTGGCGAGTGAACCACTTCCATGCAGCGCACACTACAAGTCAAAAGTTTAATCACAGATTTGTAAAAGTATCTAAGTGGAGGCGTCATGGCCGTCAGTTTGCTTTCAAACGTGGGGGGTACAGAGACGCACACACGCCCCACACTCCCACCGCGCCCCCCCTTGGAAAACATGACATTTTAGCATAGCATAGCACTGTCTGTCCCGGAAAAGAACTTCATATCGTCAGTTCAAAGAAAAAGAAAAAAATCGAGGTCTACGGCGCTCGGGGACTCACAGGGCAGACCGGCGTTGAGCTCGGCCACCTTCCCTTTCCGACGGGACTGTTTCCTCTCCTCGTCACGGATCTTCCTCTCGGCGCCTTTGTCACAGAAGACTTTGATCTGGCAGTAGGCGCGGTGGATGGGCTTGTTGCTGCGGTTGTTGTAGCTGTACGTGTCGATCTGCAGGTTCAGGGGGAGACCCTTCACGCCCTTCTGGGACGAGAAGTCCGTGCTCAGACAGTTGACCGAGATGAAGATCTGCAGGGACGGAGGAGAGACGAGCAGGAAGGAAACTTTAGATCAGGGGTCACCAACGCAGTGCCCTCATGAGGTGCCCACAGGCCTGTTGTAAAAATAGCACTGTGATCATTTGAAAATGAAACTATTACAGAAATTGAGAAAAATAACATGTTGCATGGTGAAACTGTAGTATTTGTACATTATTAATCTCTGTTGAAGTGCGTGTCAAACTGTTAGCTCTTTGGATGACTCGGTACCATTGTAGTACCTCACACTTTCAAACAGGTTGATGACCCCTGCTTTAGATGAAGATCTCAATGGGAAGCTTTCAACAGCAGCATCATTCACGTGCACTGACCTCTGCCGCCAACTAGTGGCCAACTCCAGCAATCACATTTTATTTTTCAGCCAATTGCTGGCATCAAAGTAATTTTTATAAAGAAGCATTTGAAATACACTTGTTTATATTATAAATACATATAAAATATATATTATAATTTTTTTAAATTATAAATAAAAACAAGAAATAAATATTGTAATCATAAATAAATTCAAACATTTAAAGAAATATTTTTAAAATGATTTTAAAATGGCTGTATTTAAAAATATGTATAAAAGGTTTATTTGAAATGTATTTAAGAAAAGATCTTTATTTTAAAAAATACTTACAAAATATTTTAAAATAGTCTATTTAAAAAATATTTAGTGTTTTTTATTTAAAAATGTAATCTTATTGCGGGGAACTTTATGGTAACTACAGAAAAGAACAACATGTAAATGGAAAAATTAATTTCTGGACAAAGCCCCAAAGCAGGTTAACATTGGGGCGGAGTCTGTGCAAAGACAAACACGCTGCAAGGGAATGATCAGGGGTGAAAACCACACACACACTTTCATCAAACAACCTGTCGAGGCGGCACCAACAAAAACACACACTAGGATGAACATCCTACGGACACAGGCCCCAGGTCATGAGACAGTTAGACCGACATCCTGGAGACCTGACGCTGGAGACGAGCCTCAGACTGACAACCAGCATGTGACGCCCTGCTGCTCCGCTCTGTCACCTCTGCTACACGTTCAACAGGATTTCAGAAGGTCAGTGCGCGCACACACACACACACACACCAGCACCCCCACGGAGATCTTCCTCATTCCATCTCCCTTTGTTGGTCGTGTCTGCAGAAATAACGCAGGCGTGTGCAGGTTGGACCAGTCAGGAAACCAAAGCGCCTCCTTGTTGCTAAGCAACCAAACTAAACACCGGCGTGGACGGAGCGACAGCATCTGTCTCTCCTCCTCTGACGCCATCTAGCATGTTGTAATGTGCATCTTACTGTGTAGTGCGTTTTAGTATTGTGCGTCTGTTCTGTTGTGTATTTATGGAGTTTTATCTTTTGAAACTTTGCGTTTGTTCAAATCGTACCACATCAATAAAGAGGATCGCGGAGGAGAGGGTGGCTGCTGGTGTGTCTGTTCTCGTCTTACTTTGGCCTCCTCGTTCGTGTCCCAGGTGAAGGAGATGGCGTTGTAGGAAATCTCCTCGATGTTGCTGATGGTGTTGAAGCTCTCCTTGTAATCGGCTGGAACAGCAAACAAACGGTGAGTGAACGCTCACACATCAGATCTGCATCGTCGCACCAGAAGCTTCATCAACCAGGAAGTTGGCTCGGTAAACCCCCCCAATGAATCCTGAATCGATGAGAAACTGCAGAATTGTCACCGATAAAGAGATGTTGGGTTTGATAACATGAAAACAGAACTGAAGGTTCTGTGTTTCTTCCTTCCTGTAGGAAAAGGACGCACACTTACACAGAAACACAAATACAAAACTTCAAAAGTCTGGGGGCGGAGCCAAAACACCTGAGGCTGGTCACATGGTTTAAATAAAAAACTCAAGTGACTTTTATTCACTCATCTACATTATTAGTGTGTTTGACATAGTTCTATCATTCTTTTATTCACCTTCCTGACTTTTACTTCTCATTTTATATTTCTCAATTAATTTTTCTCAGATTTTAGTGTCACTCATTTATTATTACAGAACTTTGTCGTCATGTTTGTGGTATGAAAGGAGCTGTTTGATCGGTCGGCGGGTGCTCACCGATGTCCAGACACCTCTGTTTGGCCGTGTGCTGTCGGGAGTGCCAGTACTTCCAGTGTTTCAGCTGGTCCTCTCGACACTTCTCCTCTCCGAACACGACCATCACCACACTCTGCGGCCACGCAAAGACACAGTCAGCCGACGAGCGCGCACACCGACGTCTGTGCGGTACTTTGAGGATTCGCTTTGCTCTCACCCGGACTTTGGTGATGGGCTGCTGCAGACCTTTGCTGTCCACCTCCCTCAGGGTGATCGGGTAAAACTGGCCCTTGTTCAGATACGTCATCGTCCCGTCACCCGTCTTCTGCCGCAGAGACTTGGACGCCTCGAGCGTGTACTCAAAGTTGTTCCTGAAACACGACGAGTCCGATTCATTTCGGTTCTCTCATGACACTCACGTTCACACGAGCAGCTGTTAGTGATCAGACTGATTTAAACTCATCGGATGGGCCATGAACCCTAACGCCACGTTGCTGCTAGCATACTTTGGAGTACCGTTATGTCACTCGGTTCCTCTAGGAGCAAACGTCCATCCGTTCCTGAAAGTCGACCACGGCCATGGTGCTGCCATTACGGTAATCCCATTCACCCAGTTGCTGCAAGCAGGCGAGTCATTACCGTAATGACAGCACCTGGGATGCGAACCGTCTCCACTGTCAGGAACTGATGGACGTCGTCTCCTTCTTCACCCCAGTGACTCCGTTCGGTGTTACGCCGGCGTTAAAGGGTTGAACTCCGACCCCACAATCCGTTGTGCTGCATTCACAGTCTTGGCGCGGAGTCGACCGGGAGAGTCCGGTGTCTCCCCTGTGACTGCACAAGAAAGAGGCCATTCTGCGGCGGCGTGTCGGAGCTGAATGCCGGCGGCCGGCCGGCAGCAGCGCCACTTACCCCGGCACGCTGTCAAAATGAGTGTAGTCGTCGGGCGTCAGCGAGGCCATACGTAACTGGAGATCCCCCGGGAAGGAAAACACCTGCAGCACACAAAGACGGACGGATGTGGTGAGACGGGACGACCCAGAACACAGAGCTGATTCAACAACTTTCATTTCATCCAGATAAAGTGTATTTCTTCTGTATTTCTTCTCTTTTCCTGAAACGGATCACCCCTCCCTCTCCTCCCCCCTCACGGGGGGGTGGGGGGGGTTGTCAAGTTGCTCTCCTGCGACGGTAATTCTCCTCCAGGTTGGAAAGAGTACGAGTGGAGAGAAAGAGCTTTGGCTATTGTAGGAGAAGAGTACAGCACTTTATTGTGCTGGTGAGACAATGGCATAATAACACACTGGTCCTTATTTTGACGGGTTCAAATAAACCCGGGGAGGGCCGAGCCCACCGCCGGCTCCATGGGATCGGGTGAAAACCCCTTTGTCTGCTGGAGGACTTCTGAACGAGGACGGGAGGGGGTTTAGGATGGAAACGCTCACCTCCTGGGAACCGTCCTTCAAGCTCTCGGAGAAGGTGGAGTCGGGGGGCGTGCGGGAGTGCGCGCCGGGGCTGAACTGGACCGACGCGTGCGTGAGCTGCCGGTCGTAGACGCCGACGTGGCCGTCGCTTTCGGCGCAGCTGCTCGGCACAGACACGGAGAAGCCGTGCGCGGGCACCTCGGTCTTCACGGGCTGGTAGCTGGGCAGGGCGGCGATGGAGACGGTGACCGTCGTGTCTGAATGGGAAAGAGGGCGATTGTCAGATATTTGTCAGCTGAAAAAGTCTCTTGTTTTCAGACAATCGGCACTGTCACTTTAAAAAAAATGTGGGGGGGTTTTCTTATTACAAACAAATATTCTACCCCGCCGGTAGATGTGTGTGTGTCTGAAAAAACAGTGACTTTTTCCGGCCATGTGTCTTATTTTACATGTAAACAGGTTTTAAGGCTGCAAATGGGACGGTTTGAATTAGAAATGAGACGTGGCAGATTGCTGGTTCTCGTCTGGGAACTGACCCGGGGAGGGGAACTGGCTCCTCTTGTCCGGGGCCAGCTGGAGAATGTTGAAGGGCCCCTTGACGACCTGGATCCTGTTCTCCATGCTGGCCTCTTGGAGGGGGCCGATGGGGTGACCCGCCTGGAGCTGGTGTCTGCGGCACAGCATTGAAAACACAGCGTGGTCAAGGGTCAGGGGTCAGTGAGGGTCAGTGAGGACGTCTTCAATCCCATCGTGAGGGACGTTCTTCTCGTCGAGAGACAAATCGGCGTCTTCACGGGCCGGTCAGGAGACGACGCTGACGAGGAGCGACACAAGCCCCGCCCCCCTGACGTTCGGCTGTCGACCGACCCTCTCGGCTCATTTGTGGAATGAATGAAGAGAACGCTGAAGGCCGCTCACCTTTTGTTGGGATCCACATCAGAGCCCAGCGCGTCGGACTTGCTCTGGGGTATTGTTCTCTTCTCCCTGGGCACCTGTGGAGAGTAAACACAGCCGCTCAGCGTCCGACCACATCACATCCCGCGTCCGCCAGATCAGTTACGACCAACGACACGCTGGACGTGTCCGGATTTTTTGCGCCCTGAGAACCTCCAGCGACCTTTGGGTGTCGGTAGAGACCTGGCTTTAGGACCGGAGGGTGGTGGGGTCAAGTCCCGCTACAGACCATGATGTGGACGTGGACTGGGAGCGTCCTGGCTGGCAGTGTGTGTGTGTGTGTGTGTGTGTGGCTAGGATGGGTGAACTGACCATCTAGAATCCTTCTTCTCCTCCTCCGCCCTCGTACCTTGTAGTAGTCGTAGAGCAGACCCAGAGCGGCGGCGCTGTCCTCGTCGCCGTTGATGCTCATCATGGCCTTGGTGGCTGCGGTCAGCGGGTTCTCCAGGAACGACTTCCAGGCTTCGTCCTCCGTGGTGAAGGAGCGCCGCTGGCCGCCGTAGGCCGGGTCATTCTGCAGAACCAGGACCGCACGCTTGCTGCGAACAGAGGAGGCGAAAGATTGCTCAAGGACGTCTTTATTCACCGACAATCACGGCCTCTTTCAGAACGGACAAACAGGTTGGAAGAAGCGCGTTCTTCGTCTGCAGGACCTGTTGTTCCAGCTTTGCAGCGATTGTGCAACGAATGGAAGCCGCCAACCGGCCAAAGGTTCCTTCAGAGAAGATGCTCTACAGGCTGGTCCAGTGTGACTGGTCCATCGCTGGCTTCCATTGGCTCAGAGGGCGACAGCGAGTGACGCACGCATTCCTGCGTCGAATGCGTTTGTCAAATGTGACTGTGTCCTTTTCAGGGACAGTCACTTCCTTCGTCGTGCCAGAGAAGACGAACACAACCGGCTCGTGAAAGGAACTCGACATGAAAATGAACACGTTTCCGTGGAGACGTGGAGGGGGGGGTGACGTGTACACAGCCTGTGTGTACTTGTGTTCAGCCTGAGGAGAAGTTCTCAACCGGAAACGCGTCTTAGTCAAAGTCACGACGGTCGACTGCCGGAGTTCAGTTCCTACGACGAGTAACTACAACAAAACCCACGTTGGTTGTGTTCTCCTCTCAATGGCCCAAGCCCGAGTGACAATTAGTAATCCTAGATCTAATTGTGAGCTTGATAAACCGCAACCTGATAACATTCATTACCTCAGAGGAAGAAAAAAAACAAGTTTGTTTGTTTTCTGTTCAAGCAGAAACGACATCTGACACAATCAGTCACTGACAGCAAACGCGTCACAAACAAACTCACACGGCTTATGTTCGTGTCCTTCAATCACACAATTCACATTTTCAGCCCAAACATCCGACGGACTCCAGAGTCACATCCACCAAATCCTCATATGTGCTTGCTGACATTGTGTATCGTGGGCCAACGCCTAACAGGTGTAAAGTTTCATCCCCCTCAAAAGTCTCCTTGTCGTTGCCCTCAAAAACACATAAAGGATAAAGACCAAGCATCCCTCACACACACACACACACACACACACACACACACACACACACACACACACACACACACACACACACACACACACACACACACACACACACACACACACACACACACACACACACGGTAATACTTCCCATCCAGCTGCTGATCCAGAGGGAACAGAGCTGTCAGTTGTGACCGAGTCCCTGAACAAACAGCATTAAGACTAAACACATACGGAGCCAACTGCTCCGAGCTCCCAGCGAAATCAAACATGACAAAGCGCCCGTCGGCGTCACGGGACCGTTTGTTTTATCCCAACGAGCTTCGCACGACAGGTGAGATTCACCTGTGCAGGCTGCGACATGACAGGTGGGAGCAGCGTGGGAAAGACGAAAATACAGAGACGGGGGCGGATATTCACAGAGGGGTCTAAACAAATGAAAACAAAAGAAAAACAAATGAAACAATGGAAATTAATTAGATGCGAAAAACTTTTGAAAAAATCTAAAAAAGTGTAATACTTCCTGTTGTGTGTCAGAAGCAAGTGTGTGTGTGTGTGTGTGTGTGTGTGTGTTGGCTGGAGACATGGACCACACTTACTTGTCATGCTCCTGTGACATCTCGCACGGTCGAACTGGACTTTCTAGTTGGTTCTGAAAATCCGATCCGTCTTCTTTGGCGGGCAGACGCTGAGGATGAGGGCCGAGGCGCCGAGCGAGCTGTCCCCGACTGAGAGAACGGGTTTTGTCGGCTTTTCTCGCTTTTTTGGGCAACAAGGAGAAACCCAGGCCGGTTTTACCTGTGACGGGCCCGCGGATTGGATTACAGGTGGACGAGGGGGCGGGGCGTCGCTGTCAATTTCCCCCGACCGGGTTGTGATTGGCTGAGGAGCGGATGGACCAGAGGAGGCATCAACAGAGCTTTTGTTTTTTACAGCCGTGATTGGTTTTTAGGACACACGAGCAAGTGTTTTAACCAGAAGAATTTTGTTTTATTCGTAATTTACAAAAATAGCAAAAATACACATTTACATTTATTCACAATTGTTCAATAAATCCAAAATACATATAACAGACAATACATTTATGTTTGTGTTCTAGTACTGCAGTACATTTTAAGTTCTAAATGCCAGATGACGTCATCATGTCCCTCTTTGATTGGCTGGGACAGGTGATGGCTGAATGTTGTTGTTGTTGTTGTTGTTCTTGTTATTATTATTATTAGTAGTAGTAATGATAATAATAATCTGATCATTTCAACATGTTCAGAGTAGTTGGAACATGAAACAGTTTACCTTTAATTATTTGGACATTTTCTGCACATGCTGGTATGCTGTAAACAACACAACAAGCATGTGGTAAACAAGACAAACATTTCCTAACTTTTTTAGTGTTATTTGCTTGAACAAAAAAGGAAATTTCAATTTTAAAACGGACGTGTTTACCTGATTAACGTCAGCCACAGCTGCAGGTGAGAAGGAGGCAAATGACTCCTGAAACCCCGAGAGTCATCAAAGGTGTGCAAATACAACTGGAATTAGCATGAACGCAACTGGGGGTGAGGGGGGGGCTAACTGTCGAGTTGCAGTATCAGCACGAACAAACGAAACAGACCACATCTATCTATCTATCTGTCTGTCTGTCTGTCTGTGTGTCTGTGAAACTCTAGTAAAGACTGTAAACATTTGTTTACATTAAAAACCTTAAAGCTGCTGATACAAAGAACCTCCCCAAGTGAAAATAAACAGCTTTGTTCGCGACACAGGAGGCTTAAAAGATGCTATCAGCCATATTTGAAGTTTCTCCCAACACACACACACACAAAGGTAAATTACCTACTGACTTTATTTCAAACTCCATCAGTGGAAAAAGACAAATATACACAACACACAGTCAAAGGTTTTTATGGTCATTTCTGAGTAGAAACAAACCAAGTGGGGTACTTGTAGGTTAAAGCAGCTCAAAGGTCAGAGCATAAAATGAAAATAAAATACATCCTAAATAATGATAAAATAGAATAAAACACATACAGGACACAGACAGGGGTTGGTTCCAGGATTTGAAAGCGGAGTACCAGGAGTACCTCAGGGGGATGAGGAGCACACACACACACACACATACACACACACCTCCTGCTCCTGATCCTGCTTTACTGTTTATTTATCCCGATGGAAGAACACCTGCCTGTTGCTTGTGTTTGCAGTGAGGACATGGGACATGACAGAAAGGGCCGGATACAAAGATGTGTGTGTGTGTGTGTGTGTGTGTGTGTGTGTGTGTGTGTGTGTGAGAGAGAGAGCCACTGGCGACATATCTGAGGAGAAGCTGACTCGACAGAGCTGGGGGGGGGGCGTTGCAGACAAAAAAGAAACAGAACACCTGAGAGAAGAACTTCTGGAGCAGAGAGGTTTGATGCGATGATGTCAGTGGTGATGTCAGTGGTGATGTCACTGACAGAAGTGTAGGAAGCGTTTCCGAGTTGCATTGTCGATTCTCTCTGTAATATTTCACAGGATCTCATTGATTACATGTGAATGTTCAAAATCTTTGCCTCACGGTGTCCCACAAGGTGCTGGTCTGGGTCCTCTGGTGTTTACATACTGAAACATATTTTGCATTTATCAGTTTATTTAACAGTTGACAGATGTCACATTTCTGTCAGGAAATGTCCAGTTTGAAAGTGGATTTCTTCAACAAATTGTGTCCGACAACGTGTAAATGTCAAAAACAAATACTACAACAAACACTGAAAATACATTCATACAAGAAATACAACCAATACAGCAAACACAGACCCTCAGGTGCCAAAGTAAAATGTTTAAACAGTCATGGAGCGAAAAAATACAATGTGCTGGAGGACATCAACATGAAATTAACACAACAAGAAACACAAGAGGCAAAAGGAACTTTGTAAAAATCCACTTTTCATACAAGAAGCCATTCCGTCATCATTTTCACTGCAGTGTGTGTGTGTGTGTGTGTGTGTGTGTGTGTGTGTGTGTATGTGTGTTACAGCCTGGAGCCGACAGTTTGCAGAAACAAACACGAGAGAACGAACAGAGCAGCAGTGGACCAGTGTGTCGCTGTGACAGTTTCCAACAAATCCAACTCTTCAGGATGTTCATGGGTCTCATCTTCTGAGCCGCCGCCTGCCTCCTCCCGCCTCCCTCTCTTTTTGTGACCCCACCCATCTTACCTGGCCTCCGTCATCCCAGAAGACAGTTGGTTTTGAGCCTACCTCCAGGCACCAAACTGGGATGTAAATGAGATGCAAATGCGTCGGTTCCAGCGCGTCAGCACATGTTGGAGCTGGAACCGTTTCAGTTCCAGGGGAGGGGGGTGTTGTTGTTGGGTAAACATGCCTGTAAACTGTGTGGAGATGATTATCACCATGGCACTGGCAGTCGGAAGTCGTTTTGCGAGCCTCCGTCAGGAAGTGGAACGTTGTCCGTCCATCTCAGAGGACCCGATCCAGAATCCAAGATGGCGTCGGTATCCTCTGTCTGTTTCGTGTCACTTACGACAACGACTCATACACACGGGACTTTGATTTGTGGGAAACATCTCAGCTAGCACAAGAACGCTTTGCTGTGTTAGCAAGCGAGTTAACGTGAACAGACGCGCACACAAAGCGTCTGTGGCTGATGTGTAAATATTATTCTGCTGTCATCGTCCTCAAGTCGACCGGAGGAGACGTGAGCGTCCAGCAGAATGGTCGCGGTGTTTTTTTGTTTTCTTTTTTTGCTGAGGCCGGAGGTTTGATGCTGTCAGGCTGTTGTCAGTGCAAACAGTCGGTGACACTGACGGCGCAGCAGAACCCGCATTCAGCTCAGCAACCATCACCACACACACACACACACACACACACACACGCAATTCCAGGGAAACAGGTCACAGGTTGTTCAGGTGCTATGGGATTCTGGGATTCCTGATGGAGTGTTTGTACGTGTTTTCATTGACAACACGGCTGATGTTTCTGCCCGGAGCTGTGGATTTTACCAGCGACCACTTGGAACCACTGACGTGACCGTTACTATTCACTGCAGGTGAAAAGACGCCATGTGACCTAAACTCATCAGGTAGACGATCGATGCTGAAGAAGAAGAAGGAGATTTTATATATATTTACAACACACAGAAGAAGAAAGAAAGAATGCTTTTATGAACTTATACATAAACGTATATACTATATACATATATACAAAATATAATATAAAGCATAATGATAATAATTAGGTTAGGGCAGCTGACAGCTCCTTATATCTCAGTTAAGGTGTTCACCTTAAATAAATTAGTAAGTGAAAGATTTGACAATGTTTCTGTCTTTTAAAGGGCATTGAACTTGTTTACTAAATCTGTGCTGTGATTTGATGTCTGTGAGAACACACACACACACACACACATGCACGCACCAAGGTGACAGAACACTTGTTGTGTTGTGCACCTGTGCAGCTTCAACCACGATTCATCCACCGGATCCTCTCAGATAAACGCTGGGAAAACAAGTTCAAAAAACCAGAAACAAACATCAGTTCATCCAATCTGCTTTCACTGCAGCACAACGAGTTATCGGCTGCATCGACCTGCTGATTTCTCCAGAGGTGAGATCATAATCCAACAACCAGCAGAGATGTGGCTGCAGTCAGATGAGCATTGAGCAACTTCCTGAAACGTCTCAGACACACACACGCAGGATCCACGAACAACACATGCAAAACCAGCAGAGACAACTGGGGATGTGCCCACAAAGACTGATTGAACCCTGAAATGAGGAAGAAATTAGATCAGATCAGATCCGATTTGAAAATGTCAAAAATAGAAATTAAGACATCAGAGTTTTATTAATTTCAAGATTAACAAACTAAACCTGAACTGAACGGCCGCCTGACCTTTGTGTGTGTGCGTGTGTGTGTGCCCCCCCTGAATAAACGGCTCTGAGATGTGTTTGTGTGTTTGAGCGTCCGTCAGAAGCGTTGACTTTCTTCCTCGCCGTGCTCCCGTCGGGTGTTTGAGGAATGTCAGCAGACAGAACGTACGACATTCCTACGCCGCCGCGGCCTCGTCAGAACGGTGTCACCTTCACATCCAACTCTTATGGGTTTCAAATGTAGCCGCAGAAAACAAACATGGCCGAGGAGCTAGTTAACGCAACTTCCTGTGTCAGTTTCACCTTTTTTCAGGCTTCAAATGTAAATTTCACACCAACAGCCAACATTCAGTGACAGCAAAAGTCTTGTGACTGACAGGAAGGTTCTCCAACTCCCGTTTACATTATTCATGAGTCACCTGGAGCCGAGTAGAAGTCGGTGAGCTGGAATCGGGGCGAGGTGGCGTCACCGGGTGCGAAGGAGGCGTGGGAGTCACAGGAACGAGCTTGGCGGCTTCAGCCTCCTCCTGGTTTCTGCCCCGTCGAGTTTGTTTGTCGGGG
>CAAKHB010002385.1:23210-38285 GCA_901007665.1 Aeoliscus strigatus
TGCTGAAATATTTTTCCCACCAGGGATCAGCTGATCTCCTTCAAGCTCCTTCTTGCCTTTTGTCTGCGTCATTTTCCACACTGTTTCTGTTTCTTTTGCGTTTGTTGATTTGATTTATGACGGGTGCCACATGCAACCGCATACTCACACCTGCAGGACACAAGCGTGCGCGCACACACACAAAATCTCACAATCCCCACCACATACAAGGGATATAGGCAAACTAACATGCTGGCACACACACTGATATATCACTTGCTGAGACCCTTACCAATGTACAGTGGACACATCTTTATGTCTTTATGTTGCTATGACAATGATCAATGGCATTCCCACCCTTTTCCCTTTTGCTCTGTAAGGCCCCCGATCCAAGACCATAATCAAGATAAACATACTGACGTCTACACTCGATGTCAGCTCATCGGACAAGCATGAAGTTATATTTCTTGTTGCGTTGGCGGGACATTACTTACAACGCCTAGTTACACTCTGTTTGTTAATTGCATTAATATAAATGTACACAATGTGACTTCTAGGAACATGGATGAATCATACAAGAGCGTCTGTCAGTACAAACCATGTATATAACCCAGCATCACTGGAGGGTGATTGAAGTGGTCACACGACAGAAGTTAGTTTGAAATGGTCGTTGATGTCAGTTATGCTGACGAGAGCAATGAATTTTAATATGAATATGAATTTTTAACAAAAGAATATTCAAAAGCGGCCGCAGTCAAACATTCAGTGTCCTTGATACCTATTCTTCTTGTCATCGTTGTGTAACTTCCGGTTTGAGCGATCTGCTCTTTGAAAATCAGTGCGTCTCAGCCTTGACTATGTGTCGAAATAGAAAAATTCCTGTCTTTAGTGGGGCGGGGACGCTGCTGAAACACGTTGCAGTGCAGCTGGTGTGAACACTCTGACTGACTTGAATCGCAGAGCCGCCGCAGACACTTGTGGTGTCACACTCACACAAGTGTGTGAATACACCTCCGTAGTATCAAAAAAGAGGAACTAAGCAAACACAACATTAAAGCGCTGTTCTTTCCTTTTTCCTTCTCCTCCGATTTTGGAGAACAGGATGACCTGGTCATGTTTCTCCTCATAAATTCAGGTCATGTAAAGGTTCATATTTGAGCATAACGCTGACTTGACCCTCCAACCTCTTTTTTTTTACACCTCTCATCATTTTCTTTCACTCTGTGTCTCTCTTCAGTTCAGCGTTGTCCTGATGTTTTGGACTCACCACGGTCATAACAAATATACTGTCATGGCAACTTTACCCACAGTCCCTTGAAAACACAGCAGTGCATGCACCCTTTGAGTCCCTGAATTGGAGGTGTTGCTTATGACACAAATGTCAATGAATGTTGAAGACATTTGTTTTTTTTATGTTTGTACATTTGTAGCAGTGACATTTAACAGCATTAAAAGTGTGTACTTTTGTCAATCCTCTGTGAAATATTTGAAAATATGTGAAATAATTGAATAAAGGCCTGAAATCAATGTTTTTCAGTTCTGTCAAGCTGTCTTCTGAACCATTTTCCCCAGATGACATCAACTTCTTTCTGCTTGCTGACACCACCTGACCAGGAATGACGTCTTAGATAACATAACATATGTCTTGTGTATCCAGGCTGTACGTGGAGTAAAGAGGAGCTATAGGGATTGGGGAGGCGATCAAATGTACTGCATTCATGCATGTACAAGCAGGTGATCCCTCTTGAGTTTGCGTGATCGTGTGTCCGCTGTGTGTATGTAATCATGTTGCGGGGGAGTCTGCTCCACCTCGGGGGAAGAGAGGTGTGGCACACTTCGGAGGTCAAAGGTGTCTCATGTTGTAAAACGACTGGTCCTTCTCGGGAGATGGGAAAAACAAGTGGAGCTTAGGGGAGGTGAAGAAAGCATCAGTGGAAGACAATAAACTAATGTTGACAATCTGGTTCCATAGCGTTCCAGACACAGCGGCCTCTCCTGGAGATATTTGAAGCAAGAAATGTTCATCATCACATCATTTTCTTGCTTTCTTTTCGCTTTTCAGAAAACATATCACAACATAACTTCAGAGTTGAGGTAAAAAAATCAGACCATTAACTGTTTTGTTTTGTTTTGTTTTGTTTTTGTTTCTAGCATGTTCTGTCTCAGCTCACTTGCTGTTACTGAAATACTCCCTCCATTTTAGCCTAATTTGGTCATCGAACTCACATCTCCAGTTCTTAGGTGTGAGTAGTTTATATAACCTTATGTCAAATCCCCCCTCTGATTACTACATGACGTAGCAGCTCTTCAGCTCACTGGTTTTGTGTGGTGAAGTTTAATTTCTCACACAGTAAGTGCGAGTTGAAGTCACTATACTTAGGCCACCTCTTATTCCAGGAAACTGTCATGGCAGGTAAACATATCACAGAGACACATTGGAAAACACTGGAGCAGGGAGAGTGATGGGTCAGTCTGGTAAAAGTTAGAGGCTTTCATGGAAATGCTTGAACTCTCATTGCAGTTTTAAATCTGGCCTTGATGAGGCTGAAACTTTCGCAACCGTTGGAAGGATTCAGTGGTGTAAAAGCCTGTGTGCTTATTATCTGCTCAAAGTCATTTCAATGAACGTGGCACCAAAAGGTGAGATTCCTCTTTAACCTGAACCGTGGCATATTCACTGCAAATTATCTCTATTTCTAATCTCTATTTCTTGTCGTAAGGGTTGCAATTTAGCAGCATCTTTGTGTAAATCTAATCAGTCGGCCATCATGTTTGATACACATATTCATTTAAAATGCATAGCAGCGTCTGCTGTGAAAGGGACCAGGGAGGCAGAGAAAACATGCAGCGGGCAGTCCACACCCTTGTTTTCCCTAGAGTTCCTCCTCCCTTTTGTCTGAGGCTACCCAGACACACACACACACACACACAACCATAAGAGGGGCACAGGCATCCTCTCTTAAGCCGGTGAAAATTATGTCCGTAAAAACATACAAACATTGCACACAGTAGATCTCCTCGCGGAAGCATCTATAAAAATATAAAAAAATTAAACACTTTGCTGAAGCCGTGTTAAACTGAAGACCGTTTTGGGCTCTTGACTTCAGACATTTCCATTACACCAGACTTAAGATGTAACAATACACCGTATACTGTAAAGGCCAGGGCTCAGATGGGTAGTACTTAACAATGAGGACAACACATGAGATAAACTGAACTGATATTATGTTAGGACATGGCCGACAGAGTCCTGAGAGAGATGGTGTCAGTGTGGCTGGTTGGCTTGGGTCTGTGTTTTTGTGGTTTTTAATATGCAACACTACAGATCAAGTCTCCACTGGTGAATGATCAGCGGTCTCTTCTGGCTCTTCAATGTTTGATCATGGTGGACAGAAAAGTTTCGTGGGTATCCAGACATCAACCGTACTGAGCCTCAGCCACAATGTCCAGACAGAAACACTGCCGGTGCTGCAGAAAGCATGGAGTTTGAATCATGGCAAACTATGATTGTGTTCTTGTTGTCTGTAATTTAACTCACTTTTGTTGTCCCGACAAGCCACCGGTGAAGGACTTCACCGGCCTCATTGACTCTTTTAATCTCCAGCAGTGGGTGTCAGCCTCTACACACAAACTTTGGACATACACTGGGACTTGTCGTCTCCCATGGTTTATCTGTGCTGAACCTTGAGAGCAGTAACAATATGATCTCCGATCACCGCCAGTATTTTTTTTGGCTGGTATCTACACCGCGACTGTCAAATCCTGCGCCCCTGCTCGGCACTGTCAGTTTTAACCCTCTCACTGCTGGACTGTTCTCTGCTGCCTTTGGCCATGTCTGTGCCCCTCCTGACTCAACAGCAGTTGATCGGTGATCGATTTTAAGAGGAGTTAAGAACAATTTCACACAGGCAGTCTGATGTGAAGCCTGAGCCTTGGTTCAGTCATAGGACTCATGCAGCCAGACGGGAGTGCCGCAGGGCTGAACGCAGATGGAAGAAGGACAAGCTGCAGGTCTCACTCTAAATCTTAAGGGAGCGCTGGCGTCATTACCAGAGCACTGACGCCAAACGGGAGCACCTGTCCAACATCACTGAGGCAAATCACAATGACTCTCGTGTTTTATTTAAATCCACTGACTCAGGGCTAAATGCTCCACAGGCTGTCTGCAAGGAAACGTCACCAGAAATGTGTAATAATAATAATAACAATAATAATAATAATAATAATAATAAACTTGCTCACTGATAAGGTCATGACCACTCGTCCACATACAGCTCCTGCCTCTGACTGATTTGTCTGTCTTTGATCAGTTTGAGCCCATCACATTGTCACTATTAGAGCAGGTGTTGGCCATATTAAACCTTCGGGCTCCCCTTGCGATGATGTTTTCCCAAGCGCAGGCCATTCAGTCCTCGCCATTATAAACAGTAGACAGGGTCATCCGGGGTCATTCCAAATTTTAAACATGTAGCACTGCAGCCCCTATTAAAGAAACCTGGCCATAATGTATTGGCCCGTTTTAGGCCTACCTCAATGTTGCCTTTCCATCCAAAGTTACTGGAAAATCATTGATACTGAACTGAAGTCCTTCCTTGATGAGCATACTTTTCTTGAGATCTTTCACTCTGGTTTTAAAAATCTGCATCACATCACTAGTCACCACTAAGAGTTTTAATGACATCTTCCTCGTAAAGGATGCTTTTGATCATGTAGCTCTTGTACTGCTTGACTTGACAGCTGCCTTTGACAGTGGACGACAATATTTTACTGCTTAGGTGGCAGCATTCAGTGGGTATTTGAAGGAAACACACTTGAATGGTCCCAGTCCTGTTTGTCTTACAGAAGTTAGTGTGTAAGCCTTGAATCTTTTTCTCTGAATCTTTTGCTCTGCTAGTCTATGGGGTCCCACAGGGCTCGGTCGTAGGGCCCCTGCTGTTTTCGCTGTATCTGCTCCCACTGGGTTCCATTCTGAGAAAAGATGGCATCTCCTTGCACTCTTATGCTGAGGAGTGAAATATATGTGCCAGTAAAGAAGAAATATGCCTTCTGTGTAAGCAGTCTTCTATCATGTCTCAATGACGTCATTAGAAGTCTAGAAGAAGACATGAAAGCCTCCCTCCACTGTGCATTTTAGAGTTGATTAGGGTTTATTTTTGACCTGCTTCTGAGCTGCTTCACACCTATGCTTCAGCTTGGTACATCTCATTCAGCTCTCTATTGATATTGCACTTGATATTTTTAAGTGATGTTTTTAAGTGTTTGTTGACTGGCCAGAATTGTAAACTCAAATATCCCAATGCACCCTAGATTGCTGAACAATGATGTTCATGTTAGTCATTTTCCTTCAACTCGAGGCAACTTCATTCTCGTACATTCGAGGAGAAATGAAAATAATTCTTTACATACAAGACTTTGTAACTGGTGAGTTGTAAATCCCCTGATAAGTGACTGTGGGTGGCTGGAACCCCTGATGTTTACCATGAATATAGTATATGAGTCATCATGTGTATCCTTTCATATATAATGATATTCCTCACCTCCACTAAACCTGCAGGATCAGTTTCCATGATATTTCACATTTGTCAAACTTTGGGTTCTCAAACATCTGATGATGTTTGACACCAACAAACAGTTGCTACATGGTAGCTAGTATTGTCTCAGTAAAATGATTATAGCTTATGAAATGTATACAATAGTGCAATTCAATAGTAATGGTACTGACTAGATTCCCTTTTAAAGTCACTGCTTATGAATTATGATTCCAATAATACATCTTCACTACTGTCTTGGACTTGCCAATGAATGGAGATTATTGTGCAAGACTGTAAAACTGACTTCAAAAAAATTAAAAAGGTGGTATATATTAGTTTCCAAAGCAGACAGGTGTGTCTGTGTTATCTTCTCTTACACATCATTGTAATTACATTACTGTTTTTGGCAGGTGGAAAAGAATTGTTTACTGGGTTTTCTGAGTGTTTTGAAGTCTGTTCGGGGATGTTTCGAGACAAATTGGAGAAAGAGTTTACAGTGCGGCATAATTTGGGGCCCTGACGCAGTGACCCAGAGGAGAGGATATCAGCATAGGAGCAGACTGAGGACACCATACTTAATGAGATATGAAAAGGTTAAGAATATATATATAAGAATATATAGCTTCTGTTCCCATTGAAAATTCTTTTTTTTTTTTGGTTGTTGCATGTCCCTATCAGTATCTTCCAAAGAGTGTCCTATCAAAGTTATTTTAGAAAAGGATTTTTTTTCTACCAACACAGTGCACATGTGTGTCTCTACACCAGCTCTGTTTGTAAGGACGACCATACACATAAAGTGTTGGGGTAAGCACTGAGCTATGGTCTGTTTATATTTTGTCTGCAGATGTGTGTGACGTTCCACAACTTCAAGGTTATTTGGGGGGCCCCAGAGGCCCCAATATTCACCACACAGGTGTCTCTTTTCAGGAGACACATACTGTCAATATTTCAGGCCTCTCTCAAAACCTCTCAAACTATAAATGCTAAAAGGACACCCACTCCCTTGAGTAGTAGGCTCCTGAGCTACCAAACGCTTACAGCTATCAACATCTGCTGGAAGAGAGCACTCGATGTGGCTCACGCTGTTGCTGTAACACATGGAAACCTTTTTTATAAAGTTAATTGCCTGGAGTTATTTACTTTTACAGCTTGCTTTGAGAATTAATGCTCAGATCACACAGATGCACCTTATAACTACTCGGTGAAGGACAAAAAACATCAGTGTTTTTATGGGCCCTGTGGTACTCAGAGGTTAACATGTGTGAAATACTTCATGTTTGGGACACAATCTTTTTTCCTCAGGTATTTTCAGTGAAGAAGGTGCAAAGAGGGAGTATACTTGGACAATCTTCAGAGAGAAAGCATGGACCCCTGTTGCTCAAACAGCCTGCCGAAGGACTCACCCCTATTTTTTTTTTTCTCTCTTCCGCAAAGGCTGCATGAAGCACTTGCAAGCAGGACCGGGTCACTGACCTGTTGGATGAACAGTAAAAGGGCATGTTGTCTGTCTGGCCGTCTGGGTGGATGACTGCATGGCTGGCTGGCTGGCAGACTGTCAGCTCGCGTCTGACTCTCTCACCCTGTCTAAAGCTGCTAATGAAGAAATCAAGGATTCTGGAGAAAATAGATGATTTTCAGCTTTGAAAAATGATATTGGTAGATTCAACAGAGTATCAGTAAAAAAGAAAGTCAACTTATCTTTTACAATTCAACAAAAGCTGTGAAAAACAACAAGGAAATACTATTTATCAAAGGCCAAAGGTCATCAAGAAAGCAATAGAGGTCCTGGGATGCTACACCAGCTGGGATTAGAGGCTTAATCTTAATAGTAACCTGTTCATCCCCTTCATACTTCATTAAATTAAAAAAAAAAATAAATCTAAATTTCAGTTGCTTTTCCAAAGAGGAAAACCAGGTAATTCTCAAAGGTCAAATGGGCAGCGTGGTGATGATCACGTGCTGGGATGGTAAAATAAAAAGGATGAATCACGAGAGACTCATTAAAAAAGATATCCGGTCTGAGGTGGGAAGACGTGTCTGAGTCAAAGTCTGAGCCTGGTTGGATCACAGTCAGATGAGATGAGCCTAAACCTCAAATGATTACCCAAGTTATGCACATGTGCAGATGTGGCTAAGAAGGCCAACAAACGGTGAATAATTAGGTCCTTGGTCATATGTTGTGCTTCTCCTGATACTTTCAGCATAAAAAGACTGCTGTGGTAGATTGGTGGTCAACACATCCTCATACTCAAACCAAATGCAGAAATAGATTATAGTCCGCAGTTTGTGCATGTCTTGCAGTCTTGGATTATCGGTTGGATAAATATTACAAAATGGGTGAAACATGCCTTTCAGTATTCCTACCAATTTAGGGTTACATGTTTCCATTGTTTGTTCTAATTCCATTAAACGTTACAGGGGGTAAAGACTTCAGTAGTTCACAAAACTGTGTTTTGAGACTGTTAACATGACCCTGAACCAGCCAGCTACCAGATGGGGGTTGGGGACCACCTGTGGCCAGTAATTCCTGTCTGTATTTGGGTCAAGTATAAGTAGGTTGTGTAGATCATTACTGGGCCAGAACATTGATACTGTGTGGTTGGGTCAACATCAATCAGCACATGGATCTCCACAAGGGCAGCAGACATTTAAAGGTCTACTTACAATGTAATCAAAGTCTCCCCAGCCCATGCAGGGGAACTGGAAGGAGGGCACCTGATGGTCAAGACTAGGATCCACAGGGGCCCCAGCAGACTGATTCTCCAGGAGGAGCTTGGAGCTGCTCTCCGTGATGAAAGACGATGTTCAGGTCGTTCCCCCATTTTAGTGAAGCGTCAGGACACATTCTATGAGTTTGTGAGGGTTTTCACACACAGATTTCATGACATCATGTTGGCACAGCCAATACTCTCCTATCCTTGGGTGTTTGTTTGGTTGTATCCTTGAATACATACAGATGATATCACTCCACAGCAAAAAATGTGTACAATTTTATTATTATTTTATTTGTCATGAATTAATACATTTTTTGACTACTGCTAGGTAATCTAGTTATGTACATACTAACAGATACAGATACACACATTCATTCACTACTGTGGAAATGAAACCACCACGTTCTCCTGTACTCAGTACGTCATCCAGGCCCTTGCCTGTGACTGTCTACTATTTAAAGATGGGAGATAAAATGTCTTCACAAAATTAAATTAGTCACAGTGTGTAAACATTGTCTGAGCAAGAAGCCTTATAAATGTATTTATTAGCATCCCGACAGCCTTTTAAGTGGTGTTTGTGTTTGTGTGTCCCAAACCAGTACAAATGTTGTGGGGATACATTGTCAGATGTTTTTAGTCCTGTTCATGTTGATGTCGGATCTTTTACAAAAATAATGTGTTTTCCAATTTCTGAGAAATTGAAAAACAACTGAAACATGATTCTTCAAACCTGTTAAGAAATTACTTTATAACCGTTAAGTTACAATACGATTAGCAAAAACCAACAGTTGGTGCTAAATTCACATACAAAGTTACAGATGTACCACAGTGTGACTCTCTGACGTCTTTCTTTAGCATCACAGCCTTAAACACGGTCAGTGACTGGACTTCCTCAAATCACACTCAAAGATGGCCGGTTTTTATTTGATCCTGCAAACACAGTAGCTGAGAGGACAGATTTCTTTTACTTTTTACAATAATCAGTCACTCTTTGGTCTATGTAGTTCCCCTGCAATATGTTCAATCCTCTGACAGACTAAATTCCCACCAACTGACAGTGTATCCAGAGTAAATCCTGTGTGTGTGTGTGTGTGTGTGTGTGTGTGTGTGTGTGTGTGTGTGTGTGTGTGTTGTAATTACATAGGTCAAAGGGGTAGAACGTTAAAGGGACTTTGAAGTCCCAGTCTGACCTGATAGATCCCACAATGTGGTTCCCATCAGCACCAAACGTGGCTCCGCGGGAGGCAGAGAGTGTGAGCAGTGGAAGTAAGAATAATAATAACAACAGTGCACCGTCAGTCAAAGGCTGTGCTTCTGTGAAGTCACACGACACACAAACCAGGGTTATATTAAAACTACAGGCGAGAGAACAGAAGAGTGAAAGAAAGAATAACACCACTAACAGGATATAGAAGAATAGAATAGAATGGTACGGAGGGTTTTCAGTTCTCATGAACAATATTCTTCTTCAATGAGCTGCCAGTGTGTGTGTGGCTTGTTGAAAACTGTGTCATAGCCATGGATGTGGATATTAAAATCCATCTGTTTAAATTACACCGATCTACCAACATGTTACTAACCACCAGCCCTCATATTAATGTTCTTCAGTCATTACGACAACATTACATTATACACCAGTCCTCAGTACTCATGGGTCGGACAACACCCCAGGGGTGTAGCTATTACTTCGGAAGTGAGAAGGAAAGTTTGGTTGTCAACCAGCTGATGTCAGCTGACTGAATAATTTATTGAAAGATCCTCTCCCTACCATAACCAGGTTTGCAGCTGTGGAACCAAACAACTCTGACCTTTTAAATTTAGATTATTAATGGTGAAAACAACTAAGATAGTTGGATACTTAGAACATAGTAAATCATAGTAAATCATTTATTAATTAAGCAACAGTTATTTATATATAATTCTCATCTCACTTACATGTCCTCTCCGTTAGCAGAGTATGTGCCAGTGCCCACACTTTTCAGGTCCATTTTGAATGTGAAAAATGTGACAAACATTACTGGAGTGTCCCAGCTCTCTGATGGTTGCCCCGCCTGCATCAGCTGCATTAAAGGGGCCCAGGGGCCTGACTTCACTCATACTCTAAGTGACTGTGGACACACATGTTCATGAGTACGTGAGTGTGATGTTTTGAAAACAGCAGAGAACCCATTTGTGACTTTTAGGAGCCTGGTTGACCTGTCTGACTGAAGAGGTAAATTCATCAAGGGGCAGCAGTAGAAAAAGATGTGAGGAGGCCAGAGTTAGATTTAGTGTGTGTTGTGAAAACCGGAAAATAATGTCACTGTTTCTGCCTTTGATTACTACAAGTACATTTTTGTGCAAGATATGGTTTGACCCATCGTTGTCATAAAGCCATGCCCTTAGGCAAGTGTGGTGAAAGAGAGCAGATGTTATGAGTTCCAGGATTTCCATTACGTCCAATACTTGTCATTTCTGATACCAGTAAACAGTTTAGGGATCCAGTCAAGGGGCTAATTAGATGCTATGTTACGTTGGAAATGAATAACTCTGAATATGATTATCATGTGTAGTGCACATACTGAACCCTACAGGAGTACAGGAGGTGGACAGGGAGATTTCCTTTAAAAAAACAAAAAACAAAAGGAGCATTGCACAGACAATAGAAACACATTTGTCTTATCACTGATGCAACTAACTGCTTCCTCCTCTGCTTTACAGCTGAAATGGGAAATTTCAAATTTGGTAATAACAAGAATGAAGAATATGAATGAAAGTTGTTGCTGACTTAGGTTCATCTTTCATTCATCATTTTGATGTGCATCCATATACAACAGTTTATATCTGTAGTGTTTTGACAGGAATATGACTTGGAGCTCATCCAGTGCAGAAAAAGAAGGGTGTTAGAATACCCACACATTTTGTTAACTCTTTTGTGACTCTCTGCAGAGCATGTAGGTGCCATTTGAGGGTCACTGAGTCATATCATAAGACATTTACACCAGTATTGATACTGACAGGATGGAGGTACCACTCAGCTCCACTGACCTAGAAACAATGGAAAACATCAAAAGATAGTAGCTGTTCTGTCACGATGAAACATTTTTAACCTCTGTGACATAACTTTTGAGACAAAGATCACCTGAACGGTCTTAAATCGTCCGTATTTTTCAAACAATCAATAATAAAATATCTGTTGTGATAAAGTTCCTCTTCAAAACAGAATTTGTCAATTAGGGTACAATTAGTACCTTATCAACTGGATGCCATGAATAAGGCTAAATGAGGTGTCTCTTCTCCTACACCCCCCTGTCGAGATCTGAAAACACTGTCTGATACCAGGCTCCATATCTACAATATCTACAATATTTACCCATTCACACTTGCTGGCAGAAGCTGCTATACAATGTACCCATCTGCAAACACACATTCACACACTGATGATGTAGCATCAGCACCCATCATCAGGGACCACCGCCTGTTAGATCAGCTCTATTCCTCCAGGTTCTCCCTTACACACCGATGTTCCATTAGCAGCAGAGCTAGTGGTCTGACCACAGGATGAAGGACAGAGATTACCTGGGTTGGATGGGGATGCACCTTTACAATGCTGCTTTTCCACTCCACAGTTCCAGCTCTACTACGTCAACCTCTGGAACGTTCCAATCAGCCATCAAATACAGAAATGTCTGTGCTTCGTTGATGGACCACGGGGGAATTTTTTGTGCACATCAGCCATGTTAAATGAGCATTGGACGAGGAATATAGAACGGTCACTACAAACGTACTGCCTGTTGATACTTGTGTTGGTGGTTGACGTATCCGTCTCTGAGTAGATAGATGTGTCTCTGAGCAGCATAGACATATCTGAATAGATCCGTCTATCTACGTTATTACCGTGAACCAGACTATTTGTGCGTCAATACCAGGGTTGCAAGTTTCTATGCTGTTCCATAATAGAAGTCAACATAAAAACTACCACAGTGGCTTTGTGACTGAAAGCTTCTACATGCTAAAGCGCAAAGTATTTGACAAGTGTATTTGACAAGTGTATTTGACAAATGGTTACATGATCATCAATCCTTAAGCCCTTAAAGTCACTGAGTTTAACGCAAGACAAGGACTAAAGAAACAGACTCTGATTTTCAGACCTGTGGAAAATGTCCTCAGCCTCCTCAGTATTGTCTCGTCTCTTCTTAGAACCAGATTTTGCAACTCACAGATCCCCAGTGCTCCATTTCAACAGTGCTGTATTGTGTCAACAGAGTGAATGCATGGCAGGTTATAACCCTCATGCGATGGAGAAAAGACGCCAAACAGGAGGGCTGATTTATATTTGTGTAGTTTGTCTAGTGTGCTGTCAAGTCACAGCAAACTTCTGAGTTCGCTTGGATAACCTCACTGATTTAGGATCCAGCGAAACAAAATGCCGTTTCCATTTTCCAGGTTTCACATTTTGGATACAACTTTCACATATTTACAGCAACTGTGTAAGTACTGATCAGCCACTAATACTGGAGATCCTGAGGACATGGAACTCTTTAGTACAGGGCACAGGCAACCCATCCTTTCATCCCTCATGACGTTAGCATTTAGTAATTTCTTATTCAGATTCAATGTATTCATTTCAAGAAGAGGATGACAGTATGCTTTACTATACTTTGTAGTTTGTTTTTTCTTGAATCTTCTCAATCATTCTTCTCGATGTTGATGCAAGCTTTGTAGACCCGAGGCTACCCCATAAAATCCAACATGTGACTTTCCATACCTTACCAGAGTCATGGACAACCATTACAAATAAAAATAACAAGAACTAACAATTGAGCAAACTGACATAGAGCTCCAAGTGTTGTACAGCTGGTGTTTTCCATCAGCAGTTGTGACACCTGATTTGACATCACTGATGGGGGTGTGGCCATAAAACTGTGAAACAATAACTGCAGTCTGGCAGTATCTGCTGAAAACCAATTTATCTGAGTATTAAGTAATGCTGCTGGTTGATGTAGGTCCAAATATTGATATTTACAGAAAAGAATCATTCATATATAGTTGTTCACGTATGGCACCCATCAAAAGATGTTAAACACTGCTGATTAACTCTGCTATTGGCTGCAACTGGTGAGTTTGGAAAGAATGAAGAAAAAAAGCAGACTTGTATCAGTGCCATAAATAGGACGTGTTTGACCCTGGACCAACATAGCTGTTATGCCCCAGGTGAAGTGATACTCTGTGCTCTGCGTATGCAGAGTCTATAAGAGAAAGAGAAATTGAACTGCATGGGTTCCTCCTCTTCCACCTTCACAGCAGCAAAACCGACCCTACCGTGTGTTCACGAAATAAGCTGATTGTGAACGTTGATTGTTTGTGAATAAGAGAAATAGTACTGAGATGGTTGAGGGAGTTAGGCCAGTGGCTCTTCTTCAGTTTGTTGAATGTTTGTAGAACATTGTTTTGTCTGCTATTTTGACTGTTCTCACGCTGAGTTTGGAATAATTTGGTTTTGAGATGAAAGTGTTACTGGGTCTCACACTATGGAAGAGGAATTCAGCATTTTACAGCATTTTATGCCTGTGTTTCCCCTAGGTCTGGTTGTAACCATAGCACACAGTTGAACCAGCGACCATTAGAGGTGCCCAGGGAGTAGTTGAGAGTAGGTGCTTTATATTCCTTTTCCATTTTACAGTTACAGCGCTCCTCTACTCCTCTACTTGTGGGAGTGGGAGCAACAAAGCAACAACTGCACAATACATCCATGACAGCGACACATAAGCAAATGAGGACATGGAGGCAATGGTGAACTTTCTGCTCAGTTTGTGTCTTTTTTGTCACAGACAAAACTTAGATGAGGGACAGAAAAGATACAGGACAAAACTTGCTTGAAACCCTTGAGCTGCTCGTGAGCTTCAGCGGCTCTGCCCCGCTTTATTTTAACATTCCCACCAGCCACCAAACATAGAAACATGTTGAGATTTTTGTTTGTTTTTGTGCACATCAGCGATGTTAAATCATCATGGAGACGAGGAACGGTGGCTGTATTACTATTGCCAGTATTAAAACATGCTGGTTGATTCTTAGGTTGATGATAAGACTTTTCTATCCCCATTGGATGTTTTCTCACTGGTCCATGCGCATGTTTTCTAAAAATCATCAGTTAGTTTTTGCTAAATCTTTCTGAAAGTAAAACGCAACCTTCTCTGTATGGCTAATTGTTTACACAAGGACATTTTTGGAATAACTGGCGTGACTTTGCATGTGTTTTGTGGTTTGACTGTCAGCTGAGGTCTCTGTATTCTGTGGAAGATTTCTGAAGTGTTTCCTTCACTTGTTTCTTCCACTGAACTGAGGTCCAGTAAGCAGAAACGAAGGGTTACAGGAACAGACCTACAACCATGACGACGAGAGTTATGACACCGACACTCTAGAGGAACTGATCAACGCGTGAATGCATCTTGAATCTATCATTTATTCCTTAACAGTGTTTTTTTGGGGGGGGTTACATTAATTCAATGAAGTTGTGCATTCGTATTAGTATTAAAATGCTGACCATTCTATGGATCTGTTTTCATCCTGCCTTTGTGGCTGCGTTTTGTGTTCTTTGCTCGATTTCCCTGCCCGCTCGCCACGGCGCAGTGGCTTTTTGTTTTCGGCTGATTTTGCGTTCGTTTGATCCAAGTGTTTTGGTTATCGTTACCCTGTTTGTGCAAAGAATAAATCTTTTGTTGTTTGACCTGTGTTCGCTTGTGAATTTCCTGCATTTTGGATCCACGCCAAAACCTCGGGCTACGGCCCCCTGACACATGTAAGTCTGCAATAAGGTGAGTGTAATTTGTTTGTTGTTGCCTTTGATTTTACATCAAATTTTAGCAATAGCC
>CAAKHB010002385.1:41770-52301 GCA_901007665.1 Aeoliscus strigatus
CGAAGTGATGACAGACGCTGTCTTATTAGGGGCTGTTTTACTTCAAATTTCGTCAGGGGCTCTCTGTACTCCACCTCCACTGTATTGACCACCATGTTGATGACGAGGGTAAAGAGTCACAGCATCTCTGACTCTTTTTAACCTCGTCATCAACATGGTGCATGCTGTTATTACCTCTATATCTTAAATCATTATGTACAATTTTTCAGTCCACTCCTCTTCCCTCTTGATGTGTTTAAAATGAAGTGGGAATGCTGAAAATAAGAACTTCTCATGATTTTATATTTCTAATCATTCTCACAGTGAAACATCCCTCATGACAAACTCCTCACTCTTTGCAACCAATAAAAAATATATAAAAGCACACACACACACACACACACAAAAACCCAACAAAAAACAACCACCCAAAAATGAGTTTGGAAGGAGTTTCTGTAAGGAGATCACTTCAAACTTTGCTACCAGAAGAAGTCATTATTTATACAACCTCAAGAGTTCACGTCATAGAAAAATAAACATGATGCTTTTGAGCAAAATGACAGTGTTATTTTTCTGGAAAGGAATCTCTCTTAGAAAGCGTCTGTGGGGGATTGTGGGTATTTTGACTGGTCTTACTCCAGCCAACTTTGTAATATTGTCCAATCTTTATCTGAATATTTCATAAATACATTATTACTGATTTTGCCCTCAGATGGGATTTTCAGTTGCATACAATTGCACAGATATTATTGTTGCAAAATTCAACCCTATTATTCAGTCCCAGAAAATGAGGTGATTGTATTCTTGTGTGACATTTAAAGGAGACGCCAGCGTGTGCGCTCTTTGTTTATCAAGCAACCATCTCCATAGTGATGAAGGGAATAGTGTCCAAACCCGGAGCTGATGTGGCAACACGTAATCCCCGACTGATTTACCAGGGAGGACCAGAGGCAGGGAGAGAAGTTATTTTAATTTTATTTCATGGGTTGTGCAGTTCCACTAAGATTTAACAGGTTCAATTTTGCTGTCAGTGTCAGTGGAGCATGTTAATAGCTTCACCACTCCCATTTCATCTCATTGAAACTGAAAACTGCAAGTGTTTTTCTCAGAACATTCTGAACTTCTTGAGAATCTTCAGTACATTTTATTGTACAAACTACATTTCTCAGTAAACTCAATTTTATACAATAAATCATTTCATTATTAATGAACTGAGCACATTATATCAGTATCTGACAGGCAATTAAAATACAAAACAATATTAAATCATCTCCGCACCATTTGGCTGAGTGACATAGTAACTTGTCCTTAAATTTTCCAGTTTTTTTTCATAAACATTCACACACTTTTCTACCACCCTCACTTTGACTCCTGCGCTCTCTTCACTGTGCATAACACTGATTCCAGCCCTTTCACTGAGTGGGCTGTATACACAGTGTGCTTACCATTAATTACACTGTAAGGAACCAGTGTGAGTTCTTATATTGTAGAAGTGAGGTACGGTCCTCTGAGGGCCCTCTGTGTTATTGTGCAAATTCATCACCATTCGGTAATCGGAGTAATCGGAGTTCAAGGTGGTTTGAATACACATTAAGAGGCCAGGAGAAGAACGTGTTTATGTTAGACACTGATATATTTTCTTCACGTTTAGATATACCTGCATTTAAAAAGGTGGGGAAAGTCCTCACATGAAATTTAGAAATTCAGTTTAGTGCATTTTTATCCAGATTCAGTGATGAACATCCTACCTAACATAATAATGGAATGAAAGAAAACCAAAAACTAAAAATACATACGCATGTGAGTGCTGGTATGCCTGCACATTATATGTGTGTGTGTGTGTGTGTGTGTGTGTGTGTGTGTGTGTGTGTGTGTGTGTGTGTGTGTGTGCAAATGCCACAACTGCAAACGTGGTAATATGAGAATTTATGCACAAGCGGATTGAGCGGATTAAATGTTACTAAACCACCAGCTGACATACTGTGGCTGTAATCAAATGCCTGAAAGAGACACGTTTTGAATCAATTCCACATAGTGAGGAAATGTTTGGCTGATGTGAACCGCAAGAGAAACCCAATGCAAAGCGCCAGCCATGTCAGAGCCATAACAGCATGTGAGCAGAGATTAGTTTGAATTTTGAGAGAAGCTCAGAGCTGAGGGCAGCTAATGTCCATCTGCATCACACTTCTTTAACAAGTTATATGTCCTTTTTTGTTTGTTTGTTTTTGTTTCTTTTCCTATATCAAACAAATGTTGGAATGAAGGACTTTCCCTCTGGGATAACGAGACAAAGGTGTTCAATGGTTGCAGGCCATAAACGTTATGAGCATTTGAAATCAGTTGAACTCATGCGGCGCAGTGAATGCATATAGTTACACGCAAGTTGTTGTGCCAGGAATCTTTGGTCTGGACTGGCCTTAAGGCTGTATACAGTGAAATGTACCTCTACCATATTAATGTTAAAGGTAAGAATACCGTTCATTCATATTAAACAGCACACACAGACTACAGCCTTCATCGATGACACACACTCCAGTCTCTCCAGGAAGTCATAAATCTATTGGTCAGACAAGGTCATAATGTCAACACATGTGGTGTACTTCCTCCTCTTTAGACAATATACCGCATTTGCCTGCCTTAACTCGCTTCCAGGAATATCTGACCCCCCAGCGCTAGATGCGTCATTGACCAGGATCATTAATGTCTTATCCACAACAGGCCTTTGAGTTGGACTCACTATTAGAAACAGTTTAGAAAAAAATGAAATACGAACACTAGTGCTGAGACATTGTTTGCTGAGATTATGCAGGGAAGGGATCACATTGTGTGTGTGACCAGAGTGGTTTTCTAGCAGCCATTGTGCAGTGAAATCTAAAAAATGTATTTCAAGTGTACCCATGGAACATGCTTTGATCTGGAATTTTACATTCTAAATAATGTTGGCACCAGTCATATTCAGTTAATGGTCTCAGCAAAAATTTCCCAAAGTCCCCAATAAAGACATCTGTCTTAAATTGTACGTCACTGTCTCACCACTGCACACATCGGTGCCTACAATCATTAACGTTTGCCACAACGTAGTTGTTTTACCCAGCATGAGAAAATGTTGGATGGGGAGGGTATTTGTCAAGTCAGCACATTTAATTAAATCGTTGTTCCCACTTTAAAGCCCTCATTGTTTATGTGGTATTAAAAACTCTAAATCATTATTTTTAAAAGAAAGAATACGGATTGCCAAACTTTGATTAAGAGTATGCCAAGAGATGAGAGTTCAAGACCGAGCAGTTTTAAGGACAGAATTGGAAAATTTATTTCACTTTATTGGTTGTATGGTAATGGAGAGTATTTATAGGGACAATAAGAAAGGGTGTTAGATCTGGAAAAAAGTGTGCGATTGGTCTTTTTTTTTCTGAATCTAACCAATGGGCCCTCTAGAATCGCTGAGAACCTGCCTTCCGTGTCAGAAAGACAAAGAAAAGCAGCAACAATGCATGTGTGTAGTTCACCTGGAAAAAATATAGCAAAACATATTTTTATATAATTATCATTATCCAAAGAGAATGTCGCACATGTCATGAAGCTCGATAAGTAATATGAATCATTATGCATCCGAATTTGGCACTTTTTTCTGTTTTGTTTTGTTTTGTTTTATGAAATCTCAAACTCCTAAAATTGTTCACATAAGTATTAAAGGTATGTTGAAAATTTTGCCAAATCAGATTTCAAATTTTCAGTTTCAGGCCAAATCATCTTTTTATACATGCCTCCAGGAGAAAAATACCCTTCAACTTCAGAAGGTTAGAAATAAGAGGCAACATATCAATATTTGTAAAGTTGGGGGATTTGCATTCCATTACTCACCATTGGTCACAGGCTTTTGGTGTCTGGTTTGTGGTGATGCTCCCTTGCACATCGACTCCCATCTGAAACTGTGGTCAGATGTGCAACTAAAATAAGCTCCAACAGAAATAAATTACTATCATGATGGGTCCAGTGACTAATCTACAATGTGGTGCGCCAAAGTAAATGAGGCTGAGGCCAAATGTGGCCAGTGGGCCAGTGGCCCTGGCATGGCCATTGCAATTTAAATTATAGTCTGTGAACAAATAAACATGTGCACTGTCATTATTGATCTACCTATGAAGGCATAGTCACCACAATGGACCCAAGGGACCGATTTAACCACTGGTCAAGCCTCTCTGACCATATTATATGTGAATGTGATACTAAAGGTAAGTAGTGTTTTTGGTACAGACATGTAAAAAGTCTATTTATTCAAACAAAGCTTCCTTCAGTCGATGAAAACAGCTTGAAGTGCTGAGTCATAACTTTTTACAATATGGTGACACTGGATCACACCGTTAATGCCTCTGATGGTATTCGTGTGTCAAGGAACATTATGAACAATGTCAGTGATTGGACTTAAGAAAGGACAATCGTGTTGCTTATTTATTTTGTCACACACTTTGCCAGTACCCAAATGTTTTCCTCAGGAGAATGCTGGACCTTGAACACAACTAAAAACTGATCCAAATTTGAATGAAGGAAAGATGACACAGGCACAGGGCTTACACTGAGGGCGGTGGCTGAGTCAACAATAATTGTCTTGGTAAGAGGATACTGGGAGACATGGGAAAAGTCCATAAACTTGTATTGTTTAAACTAGACAGAGTACCATCAAGAAGCTCAAGTCCAGTATTGAGGCTGTTCTCTTGTATGATTAATAATCCATCTGCTATGTGAACCATAACATTACATATAAAAATGTGTCACACACACACATTCCCACACATTTAACGAAAAAATGCACATGTATTATTCATCGGCTCTTTCAGCATTATCAAACACAATAATCCTGATAGTCCTGCAAGGAGTACATCTCTAAGACTTGGCTTAAATTTCTGAATGAATTTACATGAGTAGGGGTTGACCGTTTTGTCTTGATCTGCTCCACCACCCCCTCCCACCTGAATGCTGGAGCATAGAAGTCATCAAGACCAGGACACATTATTCTAAACCTCTATTGTCGGATTTTGGTGAACCCACAGCTGTGGTAGCCTCAGTCGTCTGTTCATAGCTGAAAGGAGCGGCATCCAATGGGGCCCTGTCCCGAAAAGCTTTTCAGGTAAAGTCAGATTTTATTTGTATAGCGCCACAACAACCTTATAGATAACAGACTGTCCTAATAGTAACCCAACATCCGCATGAGCAAGTTCTTAGTGATGGAGGTGAGGAAAAACAGAAACGTGGGGCAGATCCCAGAAAGCACTGGGACTACAGGAGAAGTGCAATCAGAGGGTAGAGTCATGCAGTGAAGTTGTAAGTTGCTTTCTTTTACAGCCTCAGAAACCTCAGGCAGATCCAAGGCTACATGTGGAAGCGTCCTCTGCCTCGACCAGATGGGATGAGACAAAGAGAGCAACAGGAAGACAGCGTGAGGGAGAAAGTGAGAGAGAAGCATCAGGGGCAGACAGACCCAAATGAAAAAAAAATCACTGCATCAGTCATCATCCTGAAGTGCAGAATTGTGTCATTTAATTTAGCTGTAGCTTAAGCTTACTATAACAGGATACATATGTATAGTGAGATAAATGGCTTTTTAAAAGTAATTGAGCCATCGTCCTCACAGCCAGCAGCTGTTGTATGCTTATGCCCACTCATGCAGTGAATGGTCATGTGATATACCTGATATAGCTATGGTGTGGTGACATGACCTTCCTTTGTCCATTCACTTTGAGTCACTGTGACGTGACATGTAAATGTTTTAAATGGCCACTGCACTCTGATCCACCGGATCATCACATTCTCAAAAGGAGTGTTGTGTGCATGTTCCTCAGGAATCCCACAGCACCCACCTGCTGTGTGCACACACTCCTTCAAGTGTGTGTGGCATTCAACAGGAAGTGTGTCTGCTATTTGCTTGTGTGCTTATCAGCTGTGTTACCTGTTCTTCCCTTCACACAGAGTCTGCTAGCATTAAAAGCTTTTGGGCTAATTAGTATTTGACCTCTGGTTTGGCTCTAACGACTGCATGGCGTGCTCTCTGTTGATTGGCTCTGACAAGGCAGACCGATGCTTAATTGGATCAGCAGAATTTCTGACATTCTTACCGGGTTAAAAGGTTTTTTTATTTACAGGAAATATTTGTTAGAGACACATGAAAACACACAAACAAATGCCCCCGCATGTGTTTAATGATCTCTCAACTGTGCTAATTGCCTTGGTCCTAAGTATAGTTGGCTTTTGAGAAAACATTCGGTTACTGAAAGAGTTAAGAAGTCAGAGTCAGCTCAGTGATTCACTGACAGCTGGAGTACAAAGCAAATCCTGTGTCATGACTGGAAAACCACCATGGCAGATATTTCAATACCACTCTGCCTTCAATGTTTTTACAACCCCTTACTTATATCTTCTATCTGGCAGAAATGTTTTCTCTACATTTTTGTGTTTTTGTTTCAACTCTGAGTTTTTCTCTGTCTCATTCATGTCGTTAAGTCTTTATATGTACTGTTTTCGCCAAAGTTTTATGAAAACTTAAATAAAAATAGACTGTTTTGGCAGTTTATTAGTGGATGAAATACTGTAAATGTGTGTATTTGGCAATACAATATAAAAACTGAAAAATCACAGACGTTATCTTAACATAACAGGTATTTTGTTAAAACTTTTCAGAGCCCTCCATTTCTGTTGTGCTCGTAAGTATGGACATGATCACATTATAGTAATTGCTTTCACTCTTAAGACCTTTTGAGGCCCCATTTCTTCCCTGCTCTAAATTGTTTACCATTACCAATTATCAATGTAGAGTTGAGTGAGTTTCATGCTTGCACGGCCTTCACAATATTAAAAGCCATTCCCTCCCACCTGCACTGTGGGCCCCACCACTTTGAGTGCCCTTTCTTTTGGTAAGAGTATCTGATTGACTGTAGGAAATGGCAGGTTAGGTACCTGGAAGAAGGCCATTAAGAGAAGTGTCCAAGAGTGGTCTGCCAGACCGTTGGACATCTCCATGTTCTCCATGCTCGCTATCTACCCTCTACCAATGAGGCAGCATGGAGCTCAGGGTGGTTTGCTGGCATGAGACTTCTCTGGTAAGTCAGAAAGCTCAAGACCAACTGCAAAAATCAGCTAAAGAGGGCTATGCTGCAGCATGGTATAGGCTTAGACTAGGCCGAACCATGATTGGCCTTCTTTGGTGCCTTCATTGGTTTGCTACCATAACATTGTACTGTTCGCATACACTTTGGAAATGTTAGCATCTTCACTGTGGAACATTCAAAAGAAATCTGCACGGATGCTAGTCAAATCCTGTCACTTTTGTGGCAACATTTTTTACACATTCAAACTTTCCCAAGAATGAAATATCACCCAGACTGAAGATGGCACCAAAAATTTGATCTGGAGCACTTTTGTCACTTCGGGGCACTTTGTGTGTGGGGAGGGCCCCAGGGTGCCAATGAGAATGTTTTTGAGGTGTTTTGGGGCCAAGTTCCCAGCCTCCCCTGACTGCACGTCACTGCATAGGTGCACCCCAGCACTTCTGTTAATCCTCCTCCTCCCGATTCATTGCAGGAGACCTTTTGAATTGTCCAGCCAGAATTTTGAGGGGGGTATAGATGCCTGCAGGTGGCCATGCTGTGGTCCATTTCTTCCCAGAAGCCAAGAAGAAACAAAGCTGGAGGCAACAATGAATGTGAGATGTGTGATGTTCACCTCGGGAATGTTGTGGGAAATTTAGCAAAAACAAGATTTCATATCAGAAACCTGGTGCCTCTAGCTACTCTGACTTCATTGGATCTGTCACAACTTATGAGCCATCATTTTCAAATCTTCCCGTATTACTGGGTGGCGCAGACTCATGGCATTAACAAAACACATTTCCCATTACACACCCAGTGGCTTCAAAGACATGATCTTTCTGGTGACTGATGTGATCATGAACCCTCAAGTGTCTTCAGCCCACATTGTATGCCAACAGGCCGTGTTGACAACTTTGTGACTTTGTCGCTATATTTAGCAAGTATTCAGACCCCTCCAGTGACTTTTTTTCAGTACAAGCAACAGATCTAGCAACGTTTTCTGGTGTTATTGGGCACTTTCTGGGGTTGTGGAGACTGATGTGAAAGCATGTATTTCTCTGAATTTACTGTCCTCCAGCAGCCGCGGTCAACTCCATGCTTCAGCTGCTGTTTCCAGATACAGATTCCAGAGACCCTCCCTCAAATTCACCATCTTTTTTTGCTGTAGATGACGGGTTCTTGAGCAAGACACAGATCCCCTAATTGCTCAGCTGATGCTGCATCATCAGTGTGAGGCAGCTGTGGCCAAAAAAGTTTAAGACGTGGGCTTCGGACCACAAGATCACCAGAATGATTTCCTGAAAGTAACGTGGGAATAGAGGATCCTCTGGAGGTGATCTTGTCCAGGATTGGTGGTTGGAAAAACAAGGACCTCGATTTAGATCAAAGTAATGCAATAATAACAATAAATCCGTGTGTAAAAACATGTTTTTTGTGTTGTGTGTGTGTGTGTGTGTGTGTGTGGTGGTAAATAAAGTATGGAAAGCTGATCCCTAAAATCTGTCTCCTCAAGGGTGAACCGCATGGTTGTGTTTCTTGGTTGATCCTCGCCATGTCATCTAACTAGTGATCCACTGAGACGCACGGTGGGTTTATATTTAAAGGGGATGGGAGCTGACAATCTGATTGGTTTATTGCATGTTACACCCACAACACACCCATCACACACCTATGACTACTTCATAGCCTTCCAACCCCTTTGGATGTTGTGCCAGCTGATCCGAGTTGATCTAAATACGACCAGTAGAGGCGCTGTGCCTCGTGCTTTGGCCTATTCGTCTAAATAGATCCCAAGGAGAAGCATCGTCAAAACACACATTCACATACTGTAGCTGAGGTGCTTTTAAATGAGGAACTCACCACAAATTCATCAATAGGAGCCCACTGCTCTGGAGAGTGTGTGCTCCCACTATATATGTAATCATATTCTCTACCAGTAAGTACATTTGCCTGTAAAGGGATGAAAACAGTCTCTGAAGCAAAATACAGTATGTCCCAAAGTGGTAAGTGCCATGCAGCGGAAACCGGAGACAGAGCAAATCTACTGTGATGTGGAATGCTTTTCTGACAGAGAGAAAGGAACAATGAAGAAAGAGAGTTTGTGTAAGAGTGAGTGTCCAGGCTTCATCACAAACCACTTCACTTCATCTGCTGCCCATTTGGTTCCAGTTAGCATGTAGTCCCCTCTAGCTTGCGCTTCCTCAAACTCCCCTCCCTCCCTCCCTCCCTCCCTCATTGCCTCGTCTGTGCTCTCTTTTCTCCTTTGCTCAGCTTCCTACGCCCTTCCTACATGGCTGACACAATTACCTCCAGTGGCCTTTCTGATCAGGCTGCATTTTAGCAAGGGAAAGGGAGAGTACTTGGATGCACATGCGTGTCCATTTAGTGGTACAAATGTATGTGTGTTCCTTGCTTCCTGCTGCCATTTTCCCTAACCAGGCCACTACCAAGTCACATCGTCTGTTTTAACAGAATCACACACTGAACAAAGTTGGCATAGTAAGTCGTTGAGTCATTGAGCTGCAGAGGGGCAGAGGCCTACGACTGGTTACACATTCCAATGGCTTCATGGGCATTATGATCTATTTGCTGAAAAGATCACTGTTTTGGGAACAATTATCATCTTAATAAAACAACACCATTCAGAATATCTTGAAAACACAAATGTGTGAGATATAATTTTAACAGATGGTGTTGAAACGTTTGCAGGTGTTCAGTTATTATGTCATCAGACTGAGGTAAAAAAAAAAAAAAAGAAAAGAAAAACTGTACGTGTGTTGTAGAATGTGACTATGTAAATGACAAGTCAATTGATTGACTGCTATGTGAACATTGCATCACCCTGCACACACACACATATTCATCACAACATATTCATTTGGGGTTGCTCTCATTCCCTGGAGTTAGTATTAATACTTGACCTGTGGTCTATGTAGGAATTTGGAGTTCTTATAATGTCAGACATCCTAATAAAGGATGTAAAAATGGTTAACATGACAAATGCAGATAATCTAAATCTTCTAATAATTTTAGTATATAAGTTTAAGTGGCCTCTCTGTAAATAATCCAAGAATGGGTAAACAGCAAAGCTGTGGTTGCACAGTCCTCATGTTAGTTTTACATTAGCATGTAAACATTTGGTAATTAGCACAGTACGATGGAAATCGCATCAGCCATGGTAGATGTAGGCAGATTTGAGACAATAGCAGCACACAAACAGTTTTAATGACTTTTGATGCACACTTGAGGATCAGAAATCCAATAATTAGCCCACTGCCTGACTGGGTCAGCAGCTGCCTTCAGGTGAATGGAATTGGCTCGATGAGGGGGAGTGGTCACAGGCTGAGTGAGGTTGACTGGTCAATAACTGCCTGCTGGCAGGAGAGGCACAGGTCGTGATAATAAACCGGATGGAGGAATCATTTCTACGGGGCCAGGCAAGTGAAGGGCTAACCGCCAGAGAATCTGTATCA